>JAQGBT010006664.1:0-12086 GCA_034698585.1 Disparrhopalites patrizii | reverse complement strand
CCAGACCGGACCGGACCGGACCAGGACCATGGACCATGTATTTGGTCTGGTCCGGACCAGACCATGCCCAGCACTAGTTCCATGGTTCTCTTTCCGAAGAAAAATTCCCGTTAAAAGTTTCTAAAATATGGGTCTAGGTGCAATACATAAGATACAGTATCTCGATATAACATCACAACAAATATCGCATGTGAATACAGGGTGCTTTAAGGCCTCTTCTCTTGCAGTGAGTCGACGTCAATACATGATCAATGATGATATCACCAGTTTTTTTGAACATCTTCGGACTCGGACTGGATTGAATTGGAATAAAAATGCAAAAAATATTAGTTGTCAAATGGTCAATATTTTGCGCTTCCATGGAACATTTCTCACCTTTAGGACCAGTTACATAGTAATTATTCCCTGTACATTGGATTAGAAATCAGTTATTAAAAACGTTAGGTTGGAGTTGGAAGGTTGGAAATTGGATGTTAAACTGGAATTTTGGAATAGAACAATAGACAGAAGGCTTATTGTATTTTAAGCGATTTATTTGGCCAGTTCTACATAATATTATATAACCATTTTAAACCATACGTCGCTAAGACGAACGTCTGTAATCTGGAAGTGCGCGCTGTGCGCGGTGTTCCGGTTTCAGTTTCAGTATTATTGAAAATTGAAAATATGTAAGTAAGATGTAAGATATTAAAATATTCTTTTATTTTGCATAATATTTTAGAACACGCAGCTATGCATTATTCCTTAAATTAGTAATAATAATAATTAGTATTATTATAGGATACCTAACTGTCATATTATTATCTAAATAATTGTATGTATATTTACTGTATGCACGTGCATATAATGTATACTAAAGACAAAAACCTACGATGTAGCTGTAGCGATTATCGATGTAGCCTCGTAGCCAATCGCCAATCGCCAATGCCCATCGTCCAAGGCCATTGCCAGTCGTCCAATCCTCCAATCCTAGCCAAATGCCAATTTACCAAAATACACCGAATTCAAGAATCGATTGTGACATTATGTGAGGTCGTGAATTTTGTGATATTATGAATAATTGTTATTTATTGTGAAGTGATGTTTTAAGAACAAGAAAAAAATACAAGAACAGTGTTTTCGTTTCTCACTCTATTAATCATTGTAGAATTGTAATTTAATTGTGCTCTGTATTTGTAATAAACAAAATTACGTCAGCCTCTACAATTCCAAATTACCTCTACGGTGTTTGTTGGACCCTTGCTGGACCCAAGTACACAGGCCATAAATGTATTTTCTCATATGTCTTGTATTGTATGTAATTATTACCTCTGGGATTCTTTATAACTTTGTCATTAAGTGACACACAAGGAATTTTTAACAGTTATTAACAGAGATGTCCAAAACACATCGTGTTTAAAATAACATATATGTATGTATTTGAAATACGTATTTGAAGTACATTTTTGTATTATTTGTATTTTCAAATACAGACAATATCAATCTATACATGTTCAATGTGCATAGTTTGCAATTTGTAGTTAAATACAAGAATTTTTCCTTGGATACATTTTGCTGTAGTGTGTAAATTCAAAATCCATCCAGGCAAAATTCATAGATTTTGTAATTTGCTGATTGTGCTCTAAAATATATACAAATGAACGCATATGATACGTATAACGTATGTATTTTAAGCACATTTATTTGTATTTTGCATTGAAAATACGTATTTTAAAGGCATACATTATTTATTTGAATTTTAAATATATACATTATGGATATGCATTTTAAATACAAGTAATTTAAATACAAATATGTATTTGTATTTTGTAATTTGTATTTTGTTTGTATTTTGTAACTAAATTATGTATTTAAATGCATTACTAAGCTACTGATGTATGTATTTTGTATTCAAAGACTTGGGGAGCAACCGAATGCATTTGATATTTTGTAATTAGTAATTAGAGCCTCCGACTGTTGTATTTAGTATTTGGATCTGAAGTATTTTGGTAATCTCCGGTAATTATGTATTTTTGTGATTTTGTCTATACCTATAGCTGATGCCTCCGACCAGAGACACTGGAATAAACGGAATGCGAAGGCAGTAAACAATTGGTGGTGATTCGATATGGATTCACAAAACAATGCTAAAGTAGACTGACTGGAGCTGGAGAGTTGGTGTTGACTTAATGTAAAGAAGCACAATGTACGATGAACCAGCAACCTGTGTTTCACGTGACTTCAAAATTAAACCAAGAGCAATCGAAAGCAATAGAAGGCTAACCAAATGAAAAAATCAAAATCCTCACTTCCAAAGAAGTCGTCCGCAATTTCAAAGAAATCTGGAGAGAATAAAGATGAGGATTTACAGATAAAAAAAAAGAAGGACGAAATAGATTCGCCGAAACCAAAGCAAGCCCGAAAAGAATCAAGGAAATTGTCCAGCAAGCCTAAAGGTAAGAAAAAGAAGAATCAAAAGCAAAAGGTCCAGGAACGGAAACTTCAAAAAGACAGCGGGGAGTCCCACATTTTGATATTCCATACCGGCGTCCATGACCCGAGAAACGATGGAGAATTTAATTATGAAGACGATGACGATGAACCAAGCCAAGCGTCATACAATAGCTTCAGGACGGATTTTAGTAAACCGCAAGCGAGGACCATTAGTCGAACTATTGCTTCTGGGACAATGGTAGGTATTATCCTATAATGTATGCCTACAACTGAATGGCAAGCATCTTTTCCCTGAATTTTAATTCGAATCTAAAACAACTTATTTTTCATCCCACCCCCAAATTATCCCACGTATGACGGTTTTTGTCCACAAAAAGTTGAAAAATCTCAATTTTCCAGGAAATCCAGCCGTTTTTTAAGGGAAAAGCATGGCGTTATACACAGAATTTCCTAGTGGGTCTACGCAAAAATTCCTATTCAAATCAAATGTGAATTTAATAAGCTATGTTTTTTTTGTGCGACAATCGTTCACTCATCAGAAATTGTGACAAAATTCATTAAAAAATCCACTTTTTTTAAGACTTTATCTTCAGGGATAAAAACAAGCATGTAAAAATTGTAGGAATTTTGTAGTGCTCAGTATGAATCAAGTTCAGATTGGAACTTGTGATTCAAATTGTGTATGAATTTGACTAAATTTTGTGATTCATGTTCAAAAAATTAATCAAGTTTTATATCTATACTCAAACTGGATTCATTATAATTATTATTTAAATACAAAAAATCATCCAATTACTCCTATGCATCAATTTACTTTTGCCTCGCAGATACTAGGCTTGATAATCGTTGGGATGAATTCCTTTTTACTACGTCTAATGGACGACGCTACTGAATGCACTCTTTTTAATCCATATGATGGATGGTGTGCCGAGAAAAAACTGGCCTTCCTTGCACTCTCCGCCGGTATTTCGCTGGGATTTTCACAAGTTGCGAGCAGCGCTTTTCTCATATTTAAAACAGTAGGTAGTAAATTTTCTAATTTCGTACGGTGGCCCAGCGTATTGCGCATTTTAATATGAATTCTAAAACAAAGAATGTGATTTTTTTTAAATTGCAGTTCGTAGACCAGAGCCAGGTAATTGTTGCATGCCATACCATTTACCTGGGCTCTTCTGCATTCCTTTTGGCAACCTTACTATTAACCAACGAAGATCGGGAAACGTCCGCCAAGAATGTTTTCACAGCTGCTGAAGCCATTTTAGGACTAAATATGGCCGTAAATATTGCAGTCATTGGAATCTTCGTATTTGTGTTTTAGCTCTTATAGCTATTATTTTAAATGTACTTACGCGTGCATTGTGTACAATTGTGTTTTTGTGCCTATCCGTATTGAGAATTAAAGGCGTTCAACAATTCTCTTAATTGTTGTAAGTTCCTTATTTTCTAAATTATCTCACATCATTTTACTAATAATGCCATTTCCCATTTGAATATTTATATTATGCGCTTGTTCGTATCAATGCATTGCATTTTTATACATGTCATTGCCAACTCAGCCTTACGTTACTGCTACATCCAGGAATCAGGAAATTGAATTGGATTTGAACTCACAATTTGAAACTCGCGGGTATAATTGAGATTTCATATTTGATTTAGCTGCACCCAGTTTTTTTCTAGATAAGATCACAAAGGACACTGTATAGTACTAACCAAAAATGGGTGATTTATACCCTATACATACGTATAGTAAACAGAATTTTTTAGATGCCAAGTTACGTAAGTATAACGCGGTTTGATGGGAAAGCGTATTCTCCACGTTCATATAACGTGTTCATGGCCTACCTAAATTACAAAATTACGTAATTTGTACGGCGTTATTTACATATATTTTTAACCCAATAAATTTTTCCAACGTATAAACAACACGTGTAAGTTCCGTCTATAAAATATGTTCCTTAAAATCAAGTACATAACGCGGTAACATTTAAACGTAATTTAGTTAGGACATTAACACGTTACGTGAACGTGAAGAATCCGTTTTCCCATCTTTCACAGTTATATTTACATAATTTGGGAGCCCAAAAAGTAGCCTTGTTACGTGCGGTGGAAGTTGGAGCATAATTGGAAACAAGAAAACGAGCAAAAAGTGAAAATTCACTACAATAACGAACTTTAATGGAAAGGTTCAGTACCAGAAAAAACAAATTCGTAATTGAACTTGATTTCCGCTGGAGTACAGAATCTGAATCTGAACTAGAACTCGTAATTTTAAATAAAAGATTATAGTTAATTCATTTTGAGTATTTTCAAAAAACTCAAATGGTCAGGTGCGAGTTTGTAACTAATTCGCACTTGTGTGATATTCGAATTTTAAATTCAACTTGGTGCCGAAATTGATACTTGAAAATTGAAATTGAACCGAGAAGGAGCTCTACTTTCCCCAACACACCTTTCCTGGCAATTTTCGTACAGAGCGTGCGGTATAGAGTTTAAAGGAATAATATTTTATTTGGCACAAACTCTACATAAAAAGCACACGGGGTGCACCCATCATGTTGATAAGGCGCATACCTATATGGGTATACGTACATATATATGTATGTACGTATGCATGTATATAATATGTACATATGTGTGTGCATATCCGGAGAATCCCATGGTGTGGCAGATCCTCTTCAAAAAATACATCGTGTGTCGTCTTAATTTTTTTTTTTCTTTTTTTTTTGCGGGAGAGGACACATCTAAATTTAGCCCGGACTTTCGAGGAAAAAAATCTTGTTTGTTGGCATGTTGGCAACATCCCGAACCTCCCATTTTTCTCGGCCCTCTCTTTTCCCCTCCATGCAAGCCCATTCACATTCCTCTGGCAGGTTTACCTACATCAAATGATTACTCTGTGTTTGCTAGTAATGCAAAAAATTCCCTTTTCCTCCATTATAATCTCCCATTTTACAGTATTTTTTAATCCCAAATTATACTTTAGGTGAAAAGCCCATCTTAAAAAATGCAGTACATACGCCCAGAATGAAGAGAATTTGTTGGAGAGCTCATTTCCGGGACAATTAGTACTGCTGACAATGGCTATAGAAATGAGGATTTCTGGGATTTTGGATACTGTTTTTTGTATAAACACATACATACATATGTAGATATAGGTATATGCACATAATGAACGGGGTGTAGATTGTGGTGGAAGGGGCAACCATAAATAAACACGTAAACATATGCACTCGTGTGACATACACATTTTACCCTCCTTCCCCGAAAATACGTATTTATTTACACCCGGGAGTGTTTTTTATGAGGTTCTCCTCTTCTCCATCTCCACATAGTCATATGCTCATTATTATTGCGTTACATTCTCCTCCGTCCAAAAAAATGTAAGAGGCGGGTGAAGCTACACAGAGTTGATAGAGCTCCTTGTGGGTTCAAGTTTAATTTTCGAGTATCAACTTCCGTACCAAGTTCAATTTCAAGTACACGTTTTTTACCTAAACACTCGCACTTGACAATTTGAATTTTTTGAAAATAGACATTTATTAATTAATTCTTTATTTAAATTGCCGAGCTCAGAGTTCTGATTCTAAATTCCGTCCAAAATCAAGTTCAATTTCGAGTTTGTTTTTTGCTAAAAAACTAAAAATTTCTATTAAAATACGTTAAATTAATCAATTTTATTCATTCCTGGAGTCCGTTCAATTACGAATATAATAATTTGGAATTTGATTAAACGAACTTGAAATTGGAATGATTTTAACCATGGTATGGCATCCGAATCGGTATTCGCATTCAAATCGGAATTATATTCAATTTTTTTCAGTACTTTAATTGGAATTAGTATCCATATTTTTGTCAGCAAAATATTTAATCCGAATTTATAATTACAAATACATTCGAAATTCAAATTCCTATTCAAAAGTTGACATTTGAATTCCGATACTTTATTGGTATTCGAATATTCTTGCAATTATGTTGCTAATTCCCGCCTTCGGGCATGTTTTTTTTTTGTCAAATCAAGGTATTGTAACGATGATGTTTGCAATTGGCAGTAATATAACTCTTTTGCTCGTTTTAAGCATTGATTTTTGCAAAATCAGAGATCCGGAGTCAATATATAATTTTGTGTAATGATTTTGCGTTTATTTTTTTAAGCTACAAATTAGGTTAAATTGCATTACAAAGAATTTTTAAAAGTATTCGAAAAGTATTTTAATACATTCATACGTATGTCTGTATATTTGAATGAAATCGTATGGAATTAAAATATATATTTACATATCCGAAAAAATTATTGTATTCATAATTAGAAAAAACAAGTATTTTAGTTCCAATTTTAATTCAATTTTTTCGGATGTCATTCCTTGATTTTAACTTGGTATTTCAACAGCTTTCGAATTTTTTCCAAATGCCTCCTTTAAAATTCAAGTACGATTTCAAGTGCGAAACGAAAATAAAGTAGCCGATAAGGAACTCTAAGAAAAAGTGTCGGAATGAGATCTCCTTTGAATCTGTTTGAGGGCTTGCTTTTGTAGATAGACATATATGCACGTGTAATGCCCAAAAAAATGATGCATGACATTGCCCATTATTTGAGAAAGAAAATAAATAGGCCTATGATAATTTTGCCCAGGTTATACATTTTTTTCACACGAATCCCGGCTTGACAGTTGTCTCCCCGACCCGACTCTCTCTCTCTCTCTTTCTCTCTCTCTCTCTCTCTCTCTCTCTCTCTCTCCTCTCTCTCATCATGGCCCTATCCCTCTCTCACACTCTGTAATGTGCGGTCTTCTTTGCTCCATAAAACCATCTCTTTCTCATCTCTCAGTGTGGAACAAATCACCAACACATTTTTATATTGTTTCCACATCCTAATTTTTTTTAAAGTGTTGTTGTTTCTTTTGTTTATCTCGTACTCTCTCACTCTCTCTCTCTTTCTCCTCTATTATCTTTATTCTGGTGTGAAATCTTCTCTGGCGGATTTTTGCCGCTTCAAAACGTGTTGTTTCTGGGCCTGGTGGGCCACTTAATTTACCCGATTTCATGGACATTCTTTTGGTGCGGCTGTGAGAAAAGGATCATTTGAGGGGAGTTTTTCGGATGTTTTGAAGAGTGGAATTGGCTCTGGATGGTGTTTGGTCTAATTTGTGGGAGCATTTGGAGGGGGAGGGGGGAAATGCCAAATATTTTCATGGGGATTCCTTCTCTCTTTGTTGTTTCTGTCCTCCTCTTATTCCTCCCCCCACTTCATGCCCAAGGCTCCTACTCGTCCTCCTATGGGGGTTATTCCCCCGAAGTTATCAAGATTGGTAAAAAAAAAGTTGGATTTTTTTATAGGATTGTAGACATTTGTACAAAAATTAATATTCATACAAACATTATGAAACATACATATATATGAAAATGGTACATAAATAGTTCTTGAAGCCATTTGAACTCGAACT
Source organism: Disparrhopalites patrizii (assembly GCA_034698585.1). Taxonomy (NCBI): domain Eukaryota; kingdom Metazoa; phylum Arthropoda; class Collembola; order Symphypleona; family Sminthuridae; genus Disparrhopalites; species Disparrhopalites patrizii. The sequence continues at coordinate 4,212 of JAQGBT010006664.1, read as the reverse complement.
TGATTCATTTTGCTTCTATATACAAGACATTATTTATTTATATACTCGAAAATGCTCTGTTAGTATGTATTTACAAAAATTTTATGTATGATTTGCTATTGTCATAGTTTTACTTACATTAAGCCATCATATGTACATACATAATGTACATCATATGTGTATGTATACAGTATATGCATAAGTGTATTTTTGCTGAAAACAAGAGTATAAAAAATAATTGCCGCATTCTAGGATTCTACACATTTTATTTTGAAGCCAACATGTACATATGTATAGCTACAGATGAACCATTTTGAACATCAAACGAATGAAATAGAATGGCGTAATAATTTTATAAAATCTTGCATTAAAGTCACAATACAGTGGAGTCTCTATATAACCACTTGGAAGGGAAAGGCAAAAAATATGTTTACAGGGAAAATTTGTTATGTAGAACATTAAATACGCACCTTACATGCACGAAGGGCTGGAAAAATAATATTGTTACGAAGAAATGTTGTTATAAAGTTATAAAGCGACTTGTTATAGAGAGTTTCCACTGTAATTAATTTAGTAGAATTTTCCTGTTTTAATTACACAAGTTAAAAGTGTATCTAACAAACTAGCAAGGCATTATTTAGACACTTGTACAAAAACATTTTTTGTTATTAAACGAGATTTTGTTTTAACCGAGACACATTTTCTAAGGAATTCAAGCAAAAGGATTAACGGAATCCTTTTAAAAGCCATTGTCAAGGATGTCAACAAAATAAATGCAGTCGACTCTGTCTACACCGGGTTCCCTTATAATAGCTTTCTCTCTATAATAGTGGCAGAAAATGCGGCCCTAAAAAACTTTCTCCAATTGTTAACATAGAAATTTCTCTTCTCTATAACAGTTTTTCGCTATAACGAGAAACATTTGATAATTTAAGGAGAACCGGTATAGAGAGAGTCGACTGTATTGAATTGTAAATTGTAATAAATACAGGAGGATTATTTGACGATGTGGACGCGGTGCAGGAAGCGGCTTTCAAGAATGCCATCGAAAGGTTCAATGCCGAGAGTATCCCTTTGGGTCGATTTAAATTCAGTGGCCAGATCGAGAGGTTGCTTCCACACAATTCCTTTCAAGCTTCCGCAAAAGGTACTTCCGGTTTCGGGTTTATCATTTTCTTTTTCTTCAAAAAAAAAAAATGTTTCTATTGTGATTCGTTGATTTTATTTTTACAATTTTTTATTGTAATAAATGGCTTTTGTTTTTTTAATTTTTCTATTGTAATAAATTGTTTGATTTTTTTAAATATTTTTCGGCAGTATGTCAAATGATGAAAGAAGGAATTGCTGCCGTATTCGGGCCACAGACACACGAGTCGGCGAGTCATGTGCAAAGCATTTGTGATGCTTACGAGATGCCACACGTGGAGACCAAATGGGACTTCCGGATTCGGAAGGAGAATTACTTGATTAATCTCCATCCTCATCCTCTCACTTTGAGCAGGGTACTAAAATTATTGTACATATAGGAAGACCGAATTTTAAAAATTAAACCGAATTTTTTATGCAATAAAAATAATTATCTTTACACGCAAGACATTGTTAAATGAATTGTAAATGAAGAAACTAAAATATTATGACGTCTATAATAAAGGCATACAATGACCTTGTGGAGGCCTTGGGCTGGACAAAGTACTTGATAATCTACGAGGACGAAGAAAGTTTATTTAATCTCCAGGATCTCTTCAAAGGTTCTGTTCCACCCAAAAGACGTGCCGTCCTCCGGCAACTCCCGCCCAGCCAGGACTGCCGGTAAGAACTGCCCTTTTCCAATCTCGTTTGTTGTGAATCTATAATCCAATCAACAATTTTAGAATGTAGATTTCAAGGTATGCCATCCGAATCGGTATTCGAATTCAAATCGGAATTATATTAATATTTTTCAGTATTTTCATCGAAATTAATATTCATATTTTTGTAAGAAAAATATTTTAATTGGAATTTATAATTACATTCGAAATTCAAATTAGTATTCAAAATTTGACAATTGGTTTTCCATTTTATTAAATTTATTATTTATTTATTTATTTTATTCGATTTTTATTTATTATTTTTATTTGTATTCGAAAATTCCTTTATTATGTTGATAATTCCCGCCTTCGGGCAAGTTTTTTTTTGGAAAAATCAAGATGTTATAACGATGATTTTTTCAATTGGCAATAATACATCTATTTTGTCCGTAAAAGCATCTATTTTTGTAAAATCAGAATTGCGGAGTCAATTTATAATTTTGTGGATTGATTTTGCGTTTATTTTAAGATACAAATTAATGCCAGATTGCATTACAAATAAATTTTGAAATGTATTCGAAAAGTATTTGAATACGCATATTCATATGTCTGAATATTTGAATAAAATGGAGTTGGAATTAGAATTTGTATGGATATCGGAAGTTTAAATTTGTATTCGTAATTAGGAAAAACACGTATTTTAATTCGAATTCGAATTCATATTTCTCGGATGTCTATCTTTGGAGAAAATATTTTACCACCCTCAAATTTCCCGCCATTTATAATGAACATATATGTTATGTGTATAAATAGTGGTATTTTCCGTTGGATTCTCCGGGACACGGACATCCGGCGGGTGATTTTGGCTTGCGATGCCCGGAAATTGGGTTCTCTTTTGGTTCAAGCCCAACAGGTGGGTCTCATGACCTACCAATTTAGCTTCCTCATCACCTCCCTTGACCTCCACACGGTGGATTTGGAGGATTTCAAATATGCCGAGACCAATATCACGGCTTTTAGAATTGTGGACCCGGAACGGCCGGAGGTCCAAAGTGTGGTGCGGGAATGGTCGACCTTAAATGGGAACAGTGAGTTTCCTCCCGCATCCGGAATGGGTTCGGCCGGGAATCGGGGAGGATTTCTTACGGCGGGAGATCAAAGTGGATTATTTCCTAGGAGGAATCCTTATGGCAGTGGCTTTGGCTTTGATGCCACGCCCACTCATTCCACGATGATACGGGTTTGTACAATATAGACATTTTTTTCTTTTTTTTTTTGTAGAAAGAAATTCCTTATCGGTTCATTTTAATCTATTTTTTTTATTAACAGACGGACATCGCCCTGATTTACGATGCCGTTCAGCTCTTCGGAAAGGCTCTACAGGTCCTCAACCAAACCATTGATGTCAAGGGGCTGGACTGTGATTCCAGCGACACCTGGCAGCATGGATACTCCGTGATCAATTACATGAAGATGGTTGGGGAAATGCTTGATTCTATTATTTTTAGTTGCGTTTGTCCAAAAAGAAAAATTTCCTGCTCATCAGCAATCGTCCTTCGAAACAAAAATTACAGCCCGAAACAAAAGTTGGTCCGAAAATAATTGCAGATTATATTGATTCCTATTGTGATATTCCAGGTTCAAATGCAAGGCCTTTCCGGCTTCATCTACTTCAATACTTCCGGTTTCCGGACGGATGTTAACATGGACATCATCCAGCTGAAGGAACATGTGAGTTAAGGACGATTAAAAACATTGAATGGCGTTGAAGTTATTCCTATTTTAAAAGCACCGAGCCACTATCCAATATTTTATTATTTTTTGCACTTTTTTCATGTACAATTTACATCCCGTTTAAATCATTTTGCTTTGATACTCTTTCACGTACAGGGCTTGGAAAAAATCGGGGCGTGGGACTCAAAATTCGTGAACAAGATCGTGTGGAAACGGAAAGATGTGGTGGAGGCTGTCCAGGATGTCTCACAATTGGACCTCCGGAATCGAACCCTCGTCGTTACCACTTTCATGGTGAATTCCTTGGGCTTTTTTAAATTAAATAAAATAAATTTTCTTTTTAAATTAAATAAATTGTCTTTTCAAATTAAATAAATTTTCTTTTCAAAATAAATAAATTTTCTTTTCAAATTAAATAAATTTTCTTTTCAAAATAAATAAATTGTCTTTTCAAATTAAATAAATTTTCTTTTCAAATTAAATAAATTTTCTTTTCAAATTAAATAAATTGTCTTTTCAAATTAAATAAATTTTCTTTTCAAATTAAATAAATTTTCTTTTCAAATTAAATAAATTTTGTTTTCAAATTATATAAATTTTCTTTTCAAATTATATAAATTTTCTTTTCAAATTAAATAAATTTTCTTTTCAAATTATATAAATTTTCTTTTCAAATTAAATAAATTTTCTTTTCAAATTATATAAATTTTCT
>JAQGBT010006663.1:0-12086 GCA_034698585.1 Disparrhopalites patrizii | reverse complement strand
CAATAGGAAAACAGGGAGAGAGAGAACTAACTCACCTGTTAATTACTAAAGTGTAACATCAGCTTGAACAGACAATAGTTGCTTAAGCCCTGATGAATTACGCACTCATACGCAGACATGACGACATTTACATTTAGACATTTTTACGAATGTTAGACCTCGTCGTAGTAATAACGATAATGGTAAAAGTCAGTCATCATGGAGGATAATGAGGAATGAAGAGCCGGATAATCCTTGATCCTATACACAGACGGATATATAATAACTATAATAACATTAACTTAGCCACACAAGTGTATCCAAATTGCCGACAGAGTAATGATTTATCTAACAGATGTTCGAAAAAATGAAAACAATTATAATTTTTTATTGCAAAAACTGGCATTTCTTGAGTCACAATCGTAGTCGGTTACCTGCCATGATGGCGTCATTACACATTATCTGGACGGGACGCACAACGCTGGCAGCACAAACAAGAGGAATTAAGCTACTGCAACATACTTACATGTAATTAACCTTAAGTTTACTTGAAATAGGTACAAACAAAATTTTAATACGAATTGTAGACAGCACAGAACTGAGTTCGAAAAACTTGGTAGCGAAAATTTAAAAGCCGTAAGTATCACAGGCTTGAGAACTTGTCAGGTAAAACAAATAACGCTAACTACACGGTAAATACCAACCAAGATGTTTTTGAGGATTTGTTTTTGAGATGTTTGTCAAGGAAAACCAGTGCTGGAAAATTTGTTGAACTGATGTATTAAAACATGTGTCCTTAGTATTTACATTACATCATGTGCATAATCGTAAAATTCGTAAGAATACTAAATGGCAAGAATCAATAAAGCACCCATGTCATCATCGTCAATCTTCATACACAATTTCATTTCATTGTTTCTAATTACTAAGTATACTCTTGTGGGACGGTTGTTTGCGTATTCACATTAGGTTTCCCTCAGTTAAGGAGGAACACATACTAAGTATTATATCAATACAACCAGGCCCAAAGTAATCATCGAAAATAAATAAAGCTAAATGCGTATTTGGGACCTCTAAAATATCCTGTAATTATACATACAAATCTCTGGATGCGACAATAATACTGTCATCACAACTTTTGGACACACTGATAACAGTGGCAAACACCAATGATTACTAATACTAATTACTATCGCAGCAGCAGACTCCACAAATTAATTCGCAAAAAGTGGCAACTGCTGAGCAACAGCCATCACTACAACATTCATTACAGCTAACACAGGATTCACAACATTTTTCACACCATTCCGTATCACAACTTTCTTCACAACCACAGCCGGGACAGCATTCAAAGCGGCAGCAACAGCAGCAGACATTGTCCAGATTGATGTCATTCCCGATGTCGTCGTCCTTTTGCTTCTTTTCCGGGTCATCCCCGTTCCCCTCCACCCCGGCTGATGTAGATGGCTTGACAAAGCCGATTAATTGATTCTCCTTTGTAACCACTCCGGATTTTTCCAAATTCTCCGTTATTATCTCTACACAGATGGAGAAACAGACATTTTATCAAATTGTGCAAATAGCTATAATAAACTCCACAAAGATTCATTAGTAACTAAAAACAAAGACAATACTAATCAAAGCACGAAGCGATTTCAAATCAAGAGACATGTATGAGAAAATAAATACTATAGCTTTATACTGTCGATTTTGCCTGGCTGGACTTCAACTCTGATTTAGTTTTCAGTTATTCAGATTATTGATGTCATAAGAAGATAGTAGTTACAGCTTGTTGCCAGAAGCAGTCGTATCAGCCAATTCCTAAAATGTTAAGTCATAACCACCACTACATAATATCGATAACATTTGCATAGTGTTAACATATCATTAAACAGGCAAAATTTAGGATAAGTATTTTGTGGTCCATCACCAAAACATGCAGGTGTTTAAAGAACTAAAGTTACCGAGCGTTTACCTTTGTCACCTGAATCCTCATTTACACTCTGGATGGTCAAATTTATGGATTCCATATCAATGATGTTCCAAATAAATTATATGTAAGTTCTTTTTCACAACCAGCTTCTAAGGGTCAAAGCAACTGAATCCTACACAAATTCTTACGGTCAGAACTAATAATTGTGGAAACGGGAAAATTTGTTTGGAGAAAATCTTAAAACCTATTTAATCACAAATAACACTGAGTTATATTAATTGCGTTTGGTTGACTTTAACCGTATTTTGTACTTCCAAAGTATACATATACGAGTCGCGTCAGTAATACGAACTTCTTCGAAATCGTTCACCTGCTGTAATGCTATAAAAAATCTATGAGGTCAACGTCAACAACGTCCTTGGGTCCTGAATCTCCTGAATTAAGAAATTAGGTAATCCACGTAATAAAAAATGTACTCCAGATTAAAGAACGTTGGTTCTCAAACAATTAAAGTAGAATCTATATATACGTATATTTAATACTATATTACGTATACAATACAGGTCTCTTTTCTTTGAGAAATTCTACAACAGTTCAACTATTATGGATACATTAAATTGTGGAATTATAATATCTGTATAGCCACTAGCTACGTTACGAAATCAAAAGAACTGCTTCAAATTAAGGAAATGACACAAAAACACAAACGTGAGTATGGAAATGGGAGGCCTGAAGTCCACACACTCGAACAATTCATTTGGCGCTCTTTCAAGGTTGCACGTACTATGAGCAGGTTTGGGTTAGTAATTTGTTGACCGAACCTGGAATTACATTAGAACTAAAACCTAATAGTCTATATTTTGGATGATACATATCAAGATTACTAATTAATATTAACATTATTTTCTACAATACTCCCTTGTAGAGTGCACTGAAAAGCTTCCCACAGACCTGCGTAATACACCTTCAATTCACCAGAGTAAATATTTCGTACACTCCATAACTCAAGTTTTCGGAAACCAAATATTGCTTTCAATTAATTAGTGGGAGAATGTCATGTCCTGCCATTTGTGTTTTGCTTTGTTATGCCTTCCCAACAAACGACGCTGGAAATAAACATAAGATTTATTTAAATGAAACTCGACACACGTCGATCATTAAAAGTTGACATTACAAAAAACGTGTTGACTTTAAATACGGCGGCAATATTCTGTAAACTATGAACTAAAACAATTCTTAACACCGCTCTTCTTTTGCGTAATCCACCGACAAAGTTTCTAATATCTAATGCCTTCTCTACACTATACGAAATAAATTTGGGCTACCAAAAAGTAACTAAAAAATAGCGATACATAGTCATTATAGTCACAGTCACTGGCCTATACTATCAGACGTTGAATCTAGTTCATGAAAACATCAAAATGAGTAAAATTTTGTATTTAATCTAATTCGACAACTTCTACCGCTTCATCACTATCCGGTACTGGTACGCGCGTCCAGGGTACTATAGATTTTAGTTCGATATTGGTTTCTGCATCTGCAATAAAACCACCGGATTTTAGTTTATACTTTCGATCTTCACACGTTGCTGGACATGAGAAGGTGAAGTTATAAATACAATTCTTTGGATACGCAGATTCTTTTGGCAATGTCACATTGATCTTTTTTTCACGACGTCGGATTGGTTGACAGTCCTCAGTGATTACCTTTATTTCATCGTCGTCTTCTGTTAAATCTAAAACGGGTATCTCAGTTGCATGAATAGGACTTTCACTGGGATCACTATACACATTTATGGACTCGTAGATCGCTTGAATCTCCTCGTCCTCGTCGGATGTGGACAAATCTACAACAGGAATGTTCGTAGATTCTGGAGAATTTACTGTCATCGGAAATACACTGCCCATTTCTGGCAACTGCGGCGAAAATCTATCGTTAACTGTAGTACTGCTGATGTTGGGACTACCCATTCCGGAAATATCGCTTACGGGACTTCCAATATCGGAAATATTGTTTCCGAAACTGCCAATGCAGGAACTACGGATGTCGGGACTGCCAATTCGAATGGCATTTTCTTCGGTATCATTAGAAGTCACCACATCTTCCAAAATGTTATTTTGAATGGTGCGTAAGTCATCAGGGATAATGGTACAACGAGCCACTACAACACTGCACGGACGACATATTCGTCTTACTTTGTCTTCATCAGACTCTTGCGATGTTTTCCTTTTCTTATCCGCCTTTTTTTTCCGCCCACGTTTCTTCTTACTGGATGTTTTCTTTTGGGACTTTTTCTTTATCGGACTTTTCTTTTTATCCTCATACGCCATTTTAATCCTTCGGTTTTGTACTGGAGGTGGAACAGGGATCACGGATGTCGACGGGAAACCTACAGATTTAGATGGCAATATATTCATCGAATCAGAATATCTTCTAAGCCGACACAACTTCTTTATAGCAGCACCCTTAGGTTTTCTGCAAGTCAGGTTAGGAATACATGAAGGTTTTGAGGAGTTAGTTTTACTTGGAGATGAAGTTTGTGGCTGTAAAAAATTGCCAGCTCTTTCAATGTGGTCCTCTCGACAAGTGTAGTCCTCCGGAATTTCACATTCTGATGAAGACTTTCCAAGTAAACTTTCTAAAAATTCACGGAATGAATTTGGATTGTCTCTTGAGTCTAGAGCATCGTGAATCATCTCCGTGAGCACGGTGGAAGAAATTCCCGAAATGGCGGAAACTGAGCTGGGTGTAGGCGAGGTACAGTGCTCTCTACAAATTTCAGAAACAATGTCCAGATCTTCATCGGTTATTAAACCCATCAGAGATTCACCGGCGATAGAAGGAGGTTCCGATGGTGTTAAAGTTTCTTGATCAATATCCTCTGTAACAGTTTCTTCTTCACTTTGCAAAATCGTCCCGTATCCTGACTCGCTTACAGAAAAGGGGGAGCGTGAGACATCATCGTAAGATCGGGGTGAAGCAAACAGCTCTTGCTGTGGGATTGAAATAATCTCATCCAAGGTGATGTTCTGTCCATCATCGGGCAAATCGTCATTTTCAGATGTGTCGTAGTCATAGGAAAGGATCTGTAGTTGTTCAGTAGTTCCAGCTAATATAGAGGCAAAGTATGCCATTTCCTCTGGGTCCTTTGCATCTATTACAAAATCAAACGTTTCGTCCGGAGCGAGACTGTATTCCATAGCAAATCGTGCGGCGGCTTCCCTAAATGCCCTCACCGCGTCTCTACACGTGGCTGAATCTCCAGGCGTGTTCAAGTCCTGGATACTCTTCCTGTTACAAAAAAGGTCATTTTAATTTAACAAAAAAATAGACTACCGCAGAGTAAAGACTCATTCATATAATGGGGAAAAGTGCTGTCCTGATGAAAGCAGCTACATCTACTTTGGATACAGTACTCTTACACACGTACACCTTTAGTACGTAATTTTTTTCATCCAATAGACTCGTAACATTTTCACTGCATGAAATACAATTCTCATTCCTACTTAGCCTCAATAAGCTAATCCAATTTAGCTTCAATAATGTACTATGAACAAAAACCGACCGTCCAAAACTTACATTTTCAACAACGGATATTAATTTCATCACTTGAACTAGTAATTCTAAGACAAGGCGGACATCAGTATACAGAATCTCTTATCACGTTGTCACCATCAAATGTTACAAACAGTTAATCGTCCAGCACTCTTCTTCCCAAGCTGAAAGTGATGTTCATTAGAATAACTCGATACCCTGTAACAAAGAAAACAGTTTCAAGAACTTACCTGGGAATCATGATTTATTATTAAACAAACGTTTCGCGATATCTCTTCACCCTTTTAAGCAATTACGTTAGACATGTAATATATACGTATTACGTATCTGTATATATACATAAAACTCTCCGGAATCCGGAATGTCCGGAAGACTTCTAAACCTTCGAACACACTCAAAGTAAACCAAACCAGGATTATTCACCTAAAAAATAGGAACGCAAGGCATTGCACCAAGAAAACTAACGTATATAAAAGACGTATTTGCTATAAAATAAAATCCCAGAATATTCCACCAAAAAATCAAAAACTCAAGAATACCAGCTACCAGCATATCAAAAACAATAAAAATTACAAAACACCACCCGACTTAACAAAATCAGAAATACCAAGTCAAACAATAAAATCCGGAATACCAATCGAAACAACAAGAATCGGGATAAAATGAGTCAAAAACATAAGCCCTGGACTTAGGCAAGGTAAAGTAAGCATAAAATGTAAAACAATAGATTTCAAAAACAAAACTTACCTGCACAGCCAAAATCCGAATACTGTACTGTAATATTGTCAACCTTTTTCAAAATTAACACAATCCCTTAGTCACTCGGGCCAGGTAGGTCATTCACTTGGGAAATGAAAATTCCCCACGAAATAAAACGGATATAGGACAAGTTTGACTAAGAAATAATAATCACTAATAAACACCAATGAATTTCTATTTGAAGAGCAAAACAAAAAAAATGAAAATTCATACGCAGATTATAAATGTTTTTTTTATGAATAATTATCTTCCCATTGGATTTTAAATACGAACGTTTTGGAGAGAAACTTTATGTACACAGTGCACGTACTCCTTGTCATGCCGTTCTGGCCCAAAAAGAATATAATTAATAAAAATATATACCGCCTTTTTTTTCCATATCAAAAATATCTGTTTATACTAAAAATGCAAAATTTGCAAGTCACACGAGGGTCATTAGGTGCAGGATTTGACGTCGTTTTTCAAATGTCCACTTATTTCCCTAAATATTTAATCACTTTCCACACTTAAAAATACACCTTTGTTTTGAGGAAAAATTCCTTTTATCAAAAGTATTTTAATCCTGTTTTAAGATAATATGTATAAGTGTGTACCTTTTCCGTCTATCAATACAATCTTCAGGAAACGTTTTTTTTTTACATTTTATCTTGTTCTTCTTTTACCCAAGATTTATTTGACGGTGCTTCGTATTTATTTCGTGGTCAAAGCCGATACCTTAACCTTTTTTTAAAAAATCCGTATAGATGTACGTATTTTAGCAAAATCCGTATAGATGTACGAACTTGTCCTGATTAACAAGAGGGTTTTTTCCGTCTTTTAATTATGTATTAAATATTTCCAAGAATTTACGGTTGCCCGGAATTTTTTTTTCGATGCCACGGTTTAATTTAAGTGTATATAGGTATGAGGTATATAAAAATAGGAATAAATGGAGGTTAAGCTCCAACTTGACCTTTGCAAAGCTCCATTTATTGTTTGTACGCAATATAATTAATAGGAGGAACAAGCTATTCAGGGCAATGCGAGACAATTGGACTTTAATACCTGTTATATTATTATAATCAGGACGACTTTGTTGATTTTTTTTACTGAACATTTTTCTTAAGAGATTCCTTCATCCGTTGGAGACGGATTTGTAATGAAATGTCACAATACCAGTTAATTATCATATTTTTGCCAGGAATTTGAGGAATTATACTAACGGAGACATTCTGCTCAGAAGCTCCTACAATCCTCCAGTACCTGTTGGACTCCATGACCTCGGAAAAATACTGGAGATGTTACAGATACATAACTGGACTCGTACTTTATTTGATTTGATTTATTTTTCGTTAAATACCAGATAAACTAGAGAATCATTAAGCCTTTGGCAAATAGGCATGTTTGTATGTATTCAAATTATGCTTCTGAAATGAGACAAGCTCCGCGTTTTCAATTTACGTAAATGGTACACGTTTGCCTGTAATTTTTTAATTTGTGTTTACTCTGAATTCTTTGCAGATAACAGGGAGACCATCCGACATTTTTCTGTAATATATGCGACCGCTCCAAGCCAGTGTACATCCCAATTTATTAATTCCCAAACTGATTAACGACCACTAATTCCTATTGGCTCTTCAAACACGGCAGATGTCACGCAAATTACAAAATATGCAGCCCCAAAACGGAGTAGCCATTTGTATAATTATTAATTATTACATTCTGCTTCTTTTGCTTCAACCTTATCTTGTGTTGAGGATTTGATTATGGGGATTTATGTCGAAAATTAATTAATGTCGGTTACAGAATATCGTATTTCCAGAAGATATTTTCGTACTTGAAGAGGTATTCAGTCTAATTATTGGAACTCCGCCGTATTTAGTGAAATTCAGCCCATATTCCAGAGGTGACGGATAAAAATACGTGGTTGTTGTTTTACTGTTGGAGCCTTCATTGAAGTTAATGACGCGCATATAATACCTATGTACTTGCATACCTATATACATACCTATGTACATGTAAGATGTGATAGGTAGATGTTTGAAAAAATATTCAGCCATAGTAATTTAACATTTTTTTTTACATAAATTCCTCACAAATCAGTTTTTGTAAGGAATCCCGAGTAACTATCACGGTTATTCCTATTCAGCGTAAAAGGCAATGATCATATTTTGTTGTTTCACTTGATATCCAATTGCAAAGTGGATGAATTTCTCCAGGAATAGGATGATTGCGGAGGTGATTAATCCAGCCACAAGGATTCGAATCAGGAGTCCAGCAAATTGCTCGCTCTCTTCGTCCTCATCGAATTCTTGGGGTCCTTTGTAGTAGGGCTTGGTCAGGACCAAATTCATGGCATTCACTTGTCCCTTCTTCCGGTTGTTCTTCCCAACAATTTTCCAGTACATGCTAATTAGACCCATGGCGTTCTCCATCTGCATTCGGTAGTTCAAGGGATCTGCGATAATAATTAAAATATATACATATTTTCAGACATCAATAGTAGCTATACCTAAAGAGAATGATACTTTTCTGTGTATTAATACTGGATTTATAGGCATTTACTCAGAAACATCGGATGGTACTTATTAATCCCGCTGACCATGAAAGTCGGGTAACGGAAATCCTTTGCAAGGGCCCACATCGTCTGGCCGTGGACATCGGTCATGTACGTTATGCCAAGACCGTTGAAGAGCATGCTGAAGCCCATGCATACGGCACGTGTCTCGAAAATGGATTGGTAGCACTGAAAAGGAATGTGAGGTATTATTAAATAGTACAGGGAATTATTTACCAACGTATACATTTTTGAATGTACAAAATTGTAAACATTATATGTATTTCGAATTATTATTTCTCCTCAGGTCACATTCACCCGGAATATGTTTGAAGGGAAAGAAAAAACTCACATCGGCATTCGTGAAATCCACTTCTTGTGCTCGGTTAATAATTGCTCGAGTCACGGAGGTGTTCGTGTGTTTCAAGTCGGCTTCAATGATGGCGTAGAATACGACATTTATGGCATAATCGGATTTCGCCAACTCCTCAAAGGTCGTGGGGGGTCTGCTGGAGGCGGGCCGGACGATGGCGGAGATTAATTTGGATTTGTAGGCACAACTCAAGGTAATTAAGGCCAGGAACCAAGTGCTGACGGTCATGGTGACGTATTTATCATGTACTAATCTCGCAAATACCTTGGGATGCAAGGCATTTTGGTCTAAGAGGGGATAGGAGATGGCTTGGATGATGTGGTCCAACTCACCATTTCCGGTGCGAAATCTCATAAAAATGTAAATACAGGCACAGATGGAGAGGAAGCTCAAAATAAAGATGCACCACACCAGAGCTTGTAGAGGGTCATAGAGGACTTTGACGGAATTCCGGATTAATTTTTTCGGGGGAGCCGTAATGAACACGGCACCGTCGTAAACGGAGGGGACGCTCATGTGCATGAGTTTAAATTTTAAACTGGAGAATTTAATTATGGTGGAGATGATGGCTTCATTTTCTAGGAGAGGAGTTGTATAGGAATCCCACTCACCCTCATCATTTTGATGGGAAGCCGGGAATCCCAGGGTTGGCTCATTCTCCAAGGTCGCATTGAAGATGTCCGCCATTTCGTAGATCGGCGCCGAAATGGGACTGCTCCAAACGCCAGTCTTCCGGTAATGTTCCAGTTCATTCCCACACATGGGACATACCAAAACCATGATTGGCTCCTGTCGCAAATCTGGTGGTGATGTGGAAAAGATTTTGTTGTCCAGCCTCAAAGGATTTTCGGCCGGGGTCACTGGAATGTCAAGGAACGCCTCCAATTTTTTGGTGAGAGGAAAACTTCGGAATACCCGCAGAATTCCCTCGGGATCATCCTCTTCGTGGTCGTATCGGATGAAAATGTAATATTCTTGGACACTCACGATTTTGGAGACTAAATTTAATTTTTCCTCTCTGTCCGTTATGTTTAGCTGGAGGGAGACATACACTGAGAAGGTGTCAAAGGGACCCGTCATTATTTCCAGGAGATTATCCTGCCAAATCTCGAAGTTTGCTAATGCACCCAAGTATTCCTGGTCTTGGGTAAGGAAATAATGGTCCACATTATGGAACATTAGGGAGCATACGTAATTATATTTTTTGGTGGAAAATGTTCGTAAACGAGGCTCGTAGGACACGTTCGATTTGGTTTCGTCCACGTCCAGTGATATTAAGACCCCATTTTCGGGGCTGGTCACAAATGAAATGTCCGATCCGGGTATCATGATTTTATCCAGAAACTGTGAATCCACAATCATATCCAAACACGTGCACCAACTGAATTCATTCCAAATATTCGTTTGAACGTTTTCAAATAATCTCGTCAATTTTAAGTACACGCTTTCCAACTTGAATGCAAAATTGAGGGACATTTTCACCACCAAAATCACCACCGTGCTCGATCCAAACAATTTCATTTTGGGAATAAACCTTTCATTCTCGAAGCCTTTCTTTTTCTGAAATCCTCCGTGGGGGTTTTTTTTTTTTAGTACTAGCCACCGCTATAATATTGTTCAAATATTATCTAATCTGGCGTTTCGTTAATCTGGGGAAAGTTTTGACAGTTCTGGGAAAGCAACTCGTCCTCAGCTTGACATTTCATGTTTTTCGGACATGCACGAGGGACTGCTCCCACTTAACATTGATGTACGCCCTAAATCAACATTACATGTTTGCCAAGCCTTGCTCAACTTGGCATAATATCGTGTGGGCTCAAAAATAAGGCTTATTTAACATCTTTACTATCCAAATGGATTTGTTGGCTGGACATTGACGTATAGCCTTATTAATCCACCAATGGAAAACTTCGCTTTATGTAGGCGCGCCATGATGCCGTGATTAAGAACTCCTTATCGGTTACTTAATTTTCATTTTGAAAAACTTTAAATCCTACTTGAAATTGAATTTGCAAGTCGGTATTTGGAGAAAATTAGAACTCGGTTACAAAATGAAGTTAAATTAATTCTAATTTCAATTTTTTTAAAATCATTATTTGAAGTGGCAAATTATTATTCTATATTATACGGGGATCGGAATTGGAAAAAATTTGAATTAAAATTCGTATTTAAATACCAAATTTTCAAAAATATGAATACGAATTATAAATTCAGATATTTGAGCATTTGAATTCTAATTTGGGATTTCAATACACTCAAAAAATCGGAAAATACGGATTGTATTCGAATACTTTTTAATACTTATATTTTTTAACTGATATAGTTCTTGTACGGTCGAAAAGCACTTCAATTGTCACTTAAACGTATATGGAGATCATAGATTACAAGATTACTGTATGTATACAATGATTCAGTTAATAGTAGTTGGCCCCCTCTGACACCACGACTCCATAGTGTGACAGCCATGTCAAATTTAATAGAAATTTTATTAGAAAAGTATTTACTAATAAAATGTTTTAAATTTTACACTGCAACACAAATTACGTACCAGTAAAAACACTCAATCAAAGTAGGAACTATGTTGACTTTTTGTACCATGGTTTACTAAATAGAAATTGCGTACATTTATTTTATATCTCCAAGTCTGTGCTAAACATACTTCAAATCAGTATATAATTAATTCTAATTTCAATTTTTTTAAAATCAAGTTCCAAAATTACCATACATACTCGTAATGTAATTGAGCGAGTACTTCGACAGTGAATACGAAATTGAACTCACAGTTGAAACTTGTGAGCATAATTGTGATTTAAATTGTGATTATCAATCAAGTTTTTTTTCTAGATACGAGATCAGATACGACAATGGGACACTGTCAGGGTTGAATAAAGTCCGGATAGTATTGATAAATGCCAGACCAGTGGAAAGAAACGGATTTTATTGGTCAATTT
>JAQGBT010006662.1:0-12087 GCA_034698585.1 Disparrhopalites patrizii | reverse complement strand
TTTCGCTCTCTCTCTCTCTCTCTCTCTCTCTCTCTCTCTCTCTTTTATCTCCTTTTCTCTCTCCATTTTTGGCCTGTATTATTTTCAGTTATTTGTCTTTCTCTCCCTTATTTACGCTGTTTTTCGCTAGTTATTCTCTCATCTCTTTTTTTGCACTCTTTTTACTCTCTGTTTTCTCTCTTTTCCTTTTTCCGTTTAATCTCTCATTTCTATCTCTTTTTCCTAACTAATTCTCTCTTTAACCCTTTAATTTCTTTCTGTTCTCTTTTCTACTTGCGCTATCTCATTTATTCCTTTCTCTGTGACATTTCTTCCCGCTATTTTTTCGTACTATTTTTCTTATTGTATCTCCATAATTTTGTCTCTTTTATTTCCGTTTATCTTTCCAAAGCAATCTGGTTCTCTTTTTTGAAATTAATTTCTCTTTCAATCTATTTTTCCATTCTATTTTGCCTTTTGGATCTATTTCCCCCCCTCTCTCTCTCTCTGTATATCTCTCTTTGTCTGTATCTCTCTCACTATCTCTTTGTCTCGTTCCTTGTCACTCTATTTTCTGTAACTCTTTTTCAAAAATCTCCTCTCCGTTTGTCTTTGGCACTGCGCTTTTCTACTTCTCTAATTTCTTCTCTCTTTCTCTCTCTCTCTCTCTTTCTTTCTCTCTCTTTCTCTCTCTCCCGCATTGTCTTCGCCCTCCTCCACGTACATCCTTCTCTCCCCATTAAAAAAATCTCCGGCTTCTGTTTCTTTTAAGATGGAAGATGCAAAGGAAAAAAATAGACGGAGGAGGAGGAGAAGATGAGATGTTAAAAAAGAGGTTTGGAAGAAGACGAAGAAGAAGATGAAACGTTTTTCTGAAGTTGATATTTGGCGGATGAGTTCATTTCTTTTATTTCATTGAACACGTCAGTACTGCCTGTTTTTTTTGTTCTCTCTCTCTCTCTCTCTCTCTCTAATGTTATTACTACGACTCCTATTATTACTATTCTGGAACTGTAAATCTCTTGGACGATAAAAAACAATAAGAAAATGGTGTTTTTTCTACATGCAAAAACAATTCTTCCTCTCCCCTTCCTCCCCTGTTTTTTTTCAGTGAATGGGAGAGGGAGAGAATGGGAGAAAGAGGGATTATTTAAATGGGAAAGAGATTTTTTGAAGTCTTTGTCATCACCATGTTCTGTTCTGAAAAAAAAAATAATAAAAAAAAGTGGTACAAAATCTGGATCAAGGAAGAGGATTTATTTTTTTGGAAGGGGTTGAGGGGGGTTGGAAATGATACTCTTTTTTGACATTGTATGTGTCTATTATAGAGAGTTTTTTTAGGAGAATAAAAAGGATGATGTATATGCATATTATGGAGGGTTTGGTGGGAAAATTTGAAGAGGGGAATGTTGCTCTTTTTGCTCTGAAAGAGAGAGAGAGAGTCCCTTTTCAATCTTTAAACTTCCGGCTTGGATTACTTTTTATCTCGCTCTCTCTCTCTCTCTTTTTCTCTCTCTTCCTTCTCTTTTATTCCCGTCTGTATTATTTTACACGACGCTCTCTCTCTCTTTCTCTCTCTCTCTCTCTCTCTCTCTCTCTCCAAAAAAAGCCACTCTCTCATCTTCCCAAAAAGAACGAAAGAGGAACACACGTCTGGTTATGTCAATGGAAATGAGCCAACTTTTTTTTTCTCTTCCAATCCTTCCTTTTTACCATGTTATTTCCCATTTTTTCCCCTTCCTTTTCATCCTGTATAATGCATCTGATAGGGACAAGAGGAAAAATTCACGAGAAAAAGAACTATTTTTTTCGCTTACTTATTTATCTGAGAAAAATAAATAACCGTTTCCCCCCTTGTATTTTTTTAGACAAAATAATAATGATAATGGTGTAAAATCTGCTCGAGTATTCTGTTTTCCCCATTTTATGACTGAGTGTGTACTTTCCTTCTTCTTTTTTTTTTTAAATAAAAATATTTATTTGGGCATGAGTGAAATTGCTTGTACAAGGGTTTTACAAAAATGATAATATTTACTTGGGAAAGGTAAAAATATTCTGGGGAGAGAATTCTTTTGAGCGGGATGTATTAAAAAAGGAGTCTTGATTTTCAAATCTTAAATTTACACGTTTATAAATCTGAAGTTTTTGGACGGAAATAATAAATGATGTAATGTGCATTTGTAAACATATTATTTACGTACTACATCAACGGTTTTTTGGGAATTATGGAATTTGCCGGACGCCGTCGGGATCGGGAAAAGCGGGAGATTCCAAAGCGCTATGTAATGATTGAGCCAGAGGTTTTGGGAGGCTGGACTAAACCCTAAAGAGATGTGCAAGACGCGAAAAAAAGAGATGAAAAAAGAGAGAAATTTAGAGCGAAGGAAACGGAGACTGATCACGAGAGGAAAATAAAAAGAGACCAACAGAGAGAGAGGAAAAGATAGAGGAACAAAGAGAGAAATAAGAAAAAAGGGAAAAGAGAAAAAGAAAATGAAAAAGGAAAAGAGAGAGAAAAGATAAAAGTGGAACGAGAGAGAAATATAAGAAAAAAGATGAAAGCAAAAGGGAATGAGAGAGAAAAAAAGTTAGAAAAAAAAGAAACAGAGAGAGAAAATAAAAATGGAAAAGAGCGGGAAGAAAAAGGAACAACGAGAGAGAGAAGAAAAATGGGAAAGAAACGGATAAGAAAAATAGGGAAAAGAGAAAGGGACAAGAAAAATAGAGAAAAGAGAGATACAATAAAAGGGGAAATGTGAGAGATCAAATAACAGGGGGAAATAGAGAAAAAAAGAGGAAAAAAAGATAAAGATAAAAAGATAAAAGAAAAAAGATAAAAAGATAAAGAAAAAAGCGAAAAGGGAGAGAAAGTGAAGAAAAAGAGACAAATAATGAGGAAAATAGAAGAAAAGCGGGCAAATAGACGGAAAAGGAGACAAATAAAACGTGAAAGAGAATACAAGCAAACAGCGACAGATAAAGAACCAGACGAAAAAACACGCAAATAGAGAGCAAATTACAAAAGAAATAGATGAAAAAAGGGAATTAAAGGAACCGTGAAGAAAAAAGAAGAAAGTCCGGGAAAGAGAGAGAGAGAGAGAGAGAGAGAGAGAGAGAGAGAGAGAGAGAAAGGCAACCACAAAGAGGGAGACGAAGGAGGAAAATCGAGACAGCCAAAGATGATTGAAATGACTCCTCAAAGAAGGTTGGCCTCTCCGCAGGGGGCTAAAGCAGCAATTTTTTACCCATAAGGAAAAGTTCATAAGAGTCAAAATGTTTATTTAATCTTTCAATTTTTTGTTGTATCTCCTTTTTTTTTCGCGAGAGGGAAAATATTTTATACATACAATAAATAATAATTAATTATTTCCCCTCTCCGTATGGTGTCTTGTAAAATGTCATTTTGTTTGGGATGTCGAGGGAAAATAAGGTAGTAATTATTCTCATCTAACAAGTCTTCCATGAAATGAGTGGAGCCGCCTTGTCTCTCTTTTTTTTCTCTCTTTCTCTTTCTCTCTCTCACTCTCTCTCTCTCTCTCATGTCTCCAGAGGGATAAATATTAAAAAAACATTTTTCCCTTATAAGAACTCTCTTCGTGCCAGTTCTAAAATGTCATCTTGAGCAAAAGCCGCCAAAACATGGTCAAGTAGTACCCATTTTTCCCCCTTTAAATTAATCCTTTCTCCCTTGTCCAAAATTGTATTCGTGCGTGAATGAAAAGTTGTTTTTCTCCCTGATGATTCTCTCTTCCCATTTTTTCCTTTCTTAAGAATATTTTCATCCATTTTATGAATGAATGAGTCGGTGTGGGTGGGTTGGCCCACGCCATTTAATGCCGCAGAGGGGCAAGTCTCATTATTTTTATATCATTTTTTTCCCCTCACATCTGCCCAAAAAATATTCCTTACGCAATATTCCCATTAGAGCGGGACATTATTTGTCTTGTACCTTTTTCTAGGGATAATTATTTGTGGGCTTTAAAAATGATGCACTTTAAATATGGCCAAGGGATTTTTTTCCAGGATTTTCCCTTTATGGAGAATTTCAAGGCTTTGTCTTCCAGTTTTTTTTTTTGGAACTTCTCTTCTCATTCAAACTTTTATTTTAAGGAACTCTCCATATTTTTTCTCCAGTATTTTTGGAACTCCAATTATTTTCCAGTGTATGGAACTCCCCAAAATATTTAAATATTACTTTCCATATAATTTGGGGACATTTATTTCTCCATTTATTTATGAATATATTTGACCAAGGCGAGATTTTTTGGAAACATTTTTTGTACTTCATTGGAATGCAAAGGCACAATGTGTGCGTACAGACAGAAAAAAATGTCAGGGCTCTAGTTAAGGTTGGGCGCGTTCCTTATTGGGAAATGGTACAAATTGCCATTTTAACACTCTTGTAAATAGGGCTTTTGTCAAACAAAAAAAAAAGGGTAGAGAAACAACTTTTTATTTTGCAATACTTACATATTATTATTTTTTATTATTATTATTCTCTGTCAAAGCTTTGCTCATCTCCATTGGGAAGGGCGTAGGAGAAGGAATTGAGGAGAGTTCTCACGATAATCAACGGGCGTATTGTGATCTAATGTATGAAAAATAATATATAGGTACATTTAAATATATCGAAATGCATAGTACATATGTACTATATGCACATATATACACATATTTTTATACTCGTAATACAAATACCTTTGAAGGATGATGAAGGGAAATGTCCAATGACTCAGTGAGCCATTTAATAAAGGGATTGTGCTCTTTTCGTTGAATTTCTCACGAGGTGATTCACGGTGACAGTTTGTCTCTGTAGCTCGCTCTGTCTCGCTGTCTGTCTCGCTCTCTTTATATCTCTATCTTATTTTTCTCTTGTTTATTTTATCTTCCTTTTTTGCCTTTTTTGCCTCCTTTTCACTCTGTTTTTTTGTTTTTACTTCTCTTTTTTGTCGTTTCTTTCACTTTTTCCTATTTTCTCTCTTTTTCTGTTTTTTATTCTCTTTTTTGTCTTTTTATTTCACTTTTTCCTTCTCTTTTTTGTCTTTTTATTTCACTTTTTCCTTCCCTTTTTTGTATTTTTTTTCACTTTTTCCTTCTCTTTTTTGTTTTTCTTCTCTTTTTTCTCTTTTTCCTGCTTCTCTCTTTTTCTGTTTTCCTTCCCTTTCTCACTGTTTTTCTTTTCTTTTTCCCTGTTCGTCCATTTTTCTCCACCTCAAAATGTGTAATCAAAATCATCCCAACAGAATCTTGATTGACAGGACTGAAACCCACACATCAAATGTCCTTTAAAATGCCCCCTTGCCGTCCTTTTCCACCATACAAAAGAGGTGGATGGTCTGGATTTTCTTGGGTCTAAATAATTCCCATTCATACTTTGGCCATTGTTATTAATATTATAATATTATGTATATTTTTCTCCCCCCAAAAAATCTCCCCTTTCGAGGTACTTCTCCATATTTTCCTGTTCTTTATTTTGTGACGAAATGTATGGACTTACAAGGACGGAGAAATGTAAATCGTAGAGACTATGGTCATGGTCCGGATGGGCAGGCTGAATTTGTTTTAAATGCTTAAATTCAAATGTTTTTGCTTTTAAAAAGGAAGTAAATATCCCGCCAATGTATTCCCCGGTTTCCCCGGTGGAAGAGGGAACGTTTAAAAGTGTTATGGGATGGGAATTTATCGTTTCAATTGTACTAGAAGGAAAATAAAAAGCGTTGAAATGCGGAACGAATAATCTAGAAAAAATTTAATAATATATGAAATTATGTGTATGGAAATATATAAAATGCCTAAGAAGCGGGAGATTACAATTTGCCAGGGGGAATGCGAAGAGGCAATGGGGGAATATTAGGAGGGAAAATCAAAGTATGTACAGTGCTAAGGCTGTAACTGGATGTAACTGGATTAAAGGGCGAGAAATGATATGGGATAAATGATTCCGGAGGAAAGTCCTTCCTTGGCGGGTTATATAAGCTCTTCCATGGTGACTTGAGCATTCACGGGGATAATTTTGTATATGTCAAAAAAGCCTTTTCGGGATGTCCATATATACTTTATGTATGTACATATGTATGTACATAACGTGTGTTTACAAAAGGGAAATATATTCCCCCTCCTTATTCAAGTAATGTGTTGTCCTGGACGAGAGTTTTTTTTCGGTCCTCGTCTCTCTCTCTCTGTCTCTCTCTCTCTCTCTCTGTCTCTCGGATCTCTAATAAGCAGACTCCAATAGGGCCCAAGTGACCATATGACTTTATGGGTTTGTAAGTCAACGTAGAGGAAAATTGAAATTTGAACTGCGGTCACATTATTTTCCCAAAGACTAACTTCTACACGCTCTGCTCCAGAAAAAAAAAGGTTGACGGGGAGAGAAAAAAGGCAGAGATTGTGAGAGCGAGACGCTACGAGAGTCGGATATGTTCCTAAGCGACGACGAATGAGAGTGAGAGACAGTGCTAGAGAGTGAGAGAGAGTGAGGGAGAAAGAAAAGATCCGAAAAAATGGAGAGCGTCACGTTCAGCAAAAGGAAGACAAAATTACAGAGGAGGAAAAAAAGAAACCAGAAAAAACGAGAGAAAGAGAAGAGAAAATGCAAAGGGAAGAAGATGCAAACAAAAAAATTGAGAATGAAAAGCTCGAAAAAAGAGAGAAAGAGATGAAAGCAGGAAAAGAAAGAGAATAGAAAAAAAGAGAGAGAGAAAGATGGTGATTGAGGGACGGATAGAAGGACAAGAGTGACCACAGAGACACAGAAGAGAGACAAAAAAACTTACAAATTTCACAAACAGAGGAACAGAGGAGACAAAAACGGATAAAAGAGACAAAAGAGAAATGGAAGAGTGATCAAACGTGAGTCAAAAAGAGAACAGAAGAGAGATGAAAAGAATAAAAAGCAAATATAAGGAAAAGAGAGAAAGGGAACAAAAAAAGGAACAGAAGAGAGGCAACAAGAGACCCAAAATAAGACAAAACAGGAAGAGAAGAGAGAAAATCAAACAAATGAGAGAAAATCAGACAAAAGAGGAACAAATGCGAGGCAGAAGAAGAGGAAAAGAGAGAAAATATACAAAATGAGGAACAGAAGAGAGGCAAAAAGAGGAAAAGAAGAGAGACAAAAACGATAAAAAGAAGAGAGACCAAAGGAGAGGACAAGAGAGAGAAGAGACAAAAAGAGGAACAGAAGAGCAACTAAAAAAGGGGGAAAAGAGACAAAAAGAGAGGAATTGAAAGGGATACAGGGTGATCCTTTTTCCCAGTGACGGAGGGTGAAATGGGAATTTAAAACTTACCCAGTCCCCTCTATATCCTCCGTGTAATAATCCCCATATATATTAAGCACTGTACTGGAAGTCTCCCTTTTTTTTTGTATCAGTAAAATAATAGTAATAGCATATAGCCCAAAGGAACCCACAACTAAATTTCCCTCCCCTAAAAACTTCTACTGGAGCAATAAGTAAAGTTGTCATACAATTTTTTTTTTTTTTGATCCACGGATTTTCCCTGATGTGTTCCTCTGACCATTTCCTCCCCTCCTTCATCCCCCTTTTACTCCAGTATAAGTACGATCATATCCTACGCATACATCCCTGATTATCCCCATTGACGTTTTTTTCCCCTTGTGTAAGCCATTTGTTTTTATTTTGTCCAAAGTATGTACGTGTATTAATCCATAAAAATATGTGTCCTCTTTTGGGACTCCGTTTTTTTTTTGGAGGGAGAAAAAATGGAATGGGGAAAAAATTGGTTTTCACCCCCTGAACGTGATCATTGTTTAAGCTGAGGGAGTTAATGAAACTTTGGAGTTATGATGGAACATTTGCTCCTCATTATTTTTAAAGTCCATTTTTTCTACCAATTCTACATGTGTATACATAAATATCCATAAGAAATATCACTTTCTATTATGAGTATTTTTCTCACTCTAGCGTGACACTGGTTCCCTTTTTTTTGGGTGTTAAATTTTTTTTCATGTACAGAAAATGAAGAGAAAAGGGAAAAAATGGAAGGGCTCAGTGTTTATATTTTTTCTGGGTTTTGAGGTTTTTATTTGGTTGACGAAATTCTTTTTTTTTGTCTGTTTTCCATGGCGGGGGTGGGACGAGGGTTGAGTTGTACTAATTGTTATTTTGAAATCTCCCTCTCATCATCTCTCTCTCTCTGTTTCTCTGGCGGGTGTGGTGCTAGAAGCTCTAAAATCTCGGTGGAAGAAATGTTGAATCAATAAGGAGCAGAAGAGGAGAGAAAATTGGTGGGATCGTTATTAGAAATGTTTATTGAAATGGGAAATTTCCCTCCCTTTTCCCTTTGTGTGAGGGAGCGAATTAAAAGCCGGGGGACGGTTGATCAGAGAAAAAAGGGGAAGCAGAGGCAGAGAAAGAAAATGATGGGGAAAGGTGAGAAATCAAAGAGATTCAGAGAGACCCTGTATTTTGTCTCTCTCTATTTTTCTGGGTTTTTCCTATTTCTCCTTTTTATCCAGCTTTTCTTCCTTTCTTTCATTTTATCTAGCTTTCTCTCTCTCTATGACTTTCTTTCTCTTTTTATTTCACCTTTTCACTGGCTTTCTCCATCTCTTGCTGTTTTGTCTAGCTTTCTCTGGCTCTTTATGACTTTCTATTTTCTCCGTAAATTTTTTCTTCTCTTCTCTCAGTAGCTTTTTTCTTCTATTGTCTATGTAAATATTCCTTCTTCTCTTTTCTCGGTAGCTCTTTTCTTCTCTTTTCTCGGTAGTTTTTTTCTTCTATTTTCTCTGTAAATTCTTTCTTCTCTTTTCTCGGTAGCTTTTTTCTTCTATTTTCTCTGTAACTTTTTCCTCTCTTTCTATGCTTTCTCTATAGCTTTCTCTGGCTCCCTATGGCTTTTTGTCTGTCTTTATTACGTAGTTTTTTCACTGTCTTTATCCGTTTTTTTCGAACTTTCTCCAATTTTCTTTCTGTTTTTCGGTAGCTTTCTCTCTTCTTTCTACGTTTTCCGTACCTTTCTCTCTTTCCTTTCTTTTTGAACATTTTCCTCGTATTCATTCTGGTACTTGCCTCTTTTTTTGCGATCCCTTTCGTTCCTCGA
Organism: Disparrhopalites patrizii; assembly: GCA_034698585.1. Classification (NCBI taxonomy): domain Eukaryota; kingdom Metazoa; phylum Arthropoda; class Collembola; order Symphypleona; family Sminthuridae; genus Disparrhopalites; species Disparrhopalites patrizii. The sequence goes on along the minus strand of JAQGBT010006662.1, from coordinate 3,042 downwards.
TATCCTTGATTTCACTTTCTTCGGGTATATTTTCTCTTTCTCGCTATTTCCTTGTGATTCCCCTTTCCTCCCACTTCTCTCTCTCATGACGACGTTCTCCCTTTCTTTGGACTTAAAGGTCGCCCTTTCCCTTTGCTTTAACCCTTTCATATTATACTTTCATCTCGTCCTCTGCGTCACTCCAAAATTTCTCCGAACTTGCAACTCACCCCTTTTTTGCATGTGTAGAAATCGTAGGAAAGTAGTAAGCAAAATGGACGGAGAGAGAGAACGAGAGAGAGAGAAAATGCTGAAGACGATGTGGAAGAAAACTTTGGTGATTTTAAGTTTGTGGGCTAAATTAGCCTTTTACTCCGACTGAGTGGTCAATTTTACTCTGGTGGCTTGTTCTGTGAGGAACGGTATTTCCGTCTTTTTTTGGCTTTCTCTCTCTCTCTTCTTTCTCCGTCTTTTTGCTTTCCCTGGAAAATGTTTTTTTTCGTCTTTCTCTCGTCCCTACGTCGTACTTCGTCTTCTTCCACTACGCCGATTGATCTATGGGAGATGAAAGTTATGGCCTCTTGTGCTAGTCCAGGGGAAAAAAATAAGGGAGGACGTTAGTCCTGTGGAAAATTTTCTGCATCATCAATTCCCTTTAGGCCAGTTGATTGCTGCCTTAGTAGTTGTTTTACTTGGATTTATTTCTTTCCGCAACTTTTTTTTTCATTCTTACGGCGGCGGAGAGAGAAAATACGGCAGTGTTTTACAGTGAACAACTGGAGGGAAAAGGGAGTTTTTGTACTAATAAAGAATACTGTAAATAAAGGCCGTCGTTGACTTTTACGGGGGAGGGAAGCAAGATATTTTTGTGACGGATGAAAAAATAAGGAGGGGAGAAAATACAAAATATAAGTAAATATGTTTTTAACTGTAAACAAAATTGAATATTTTTACATGGTTGTAAAAGGGAAGCTTTGTCATAAGCTTCTTGTTGAGAGGTCAAGAGAGAGAGAGGATGAGAGGGAACAGGTGAGAATGGGCTGAAAATTAATACATGAAATGCATCTGGCTGTCTTGTCGTTTTTTCTTCGCTATTATTTTACGAGTTGGTCGAATCTCTCTTTTCTCTCTCTTTTCCTCTTTCTCTCTCTCTCTCTGATATTCTCTCCTTTCTTTTTTATCTTTTCTTATCTCTTAGGCTTCTCCTTTTTCCTCTTTCTCTCTTCTTGTCTCTGTTTTATTCTTTCTCTCTGTTCGTTTCTCTTTTCATTTCTCTCTTGTCTTCTCTTTCTTTTCTTTTTAACTTTTACTTCTCTATTATTTTCTTTCTCTTTGCCTTTTTCCTTCTTGTTTCTTCTTTCTTCACTTTTTTCCTTTCATTTCTCCATTGTTTTCTTTCTCTTCGCTTTTTTTCTTTCATTTCTTTCATGTTTTCTCTCTCTCTCTTTGCTTTTTCCTTTCATTTCTCTCTCATTTTCTCTCTCGTTTCTTTTGTTTTATCTCTCTGTTCTTATTTCTCTTTTCTTTCTCTTATTTTTCTCTTTCTATCCCTGCTCTTCTCTCTTTTTTCTCTTCTTTTCTCTCGCTCTTTTTGATTTCCTTCCTTCTCTCTCTCTTTGACTTCTCTTTTCTTCTCTCTCTCTGGTTTTTTATCTCTCTTAGGCTTCTATTTTCTCTCTGACTTTTCTTTTCTTGTCCCTCTCTTTATTCTTTCCTTCTCTTTTCCCCTTTATCTCACCTATTCTCTCTCTGGGATTTCTCTTTTCTTTCACTCTCTTATTTTTCTTTTCTCTCTCTCGTTTAATTCTATCCGTCTCTCTGTTTTATTTTCTTACTTTTATTTATTTTTTACGTTTCATTCTTTTCGTCTCTCTCTCTCTCTCTCTCTCTCTCTCTCTCTCTCTCTGTGTGTTTTGCGTAACTCTCGCTGTTCCGTTACGTCTTTCTCTTTGTCTTGTATTTTTCTCCCATCTCTTTCCATATTTTCTCTCCGTCTCGTTGATTGCCGCTCTCTACATATTCCTCTCTCCATTAATTTATCTGCCTTCTCCACCAATGTTTGCCCTACGACTGCATTCCCTTCGCTCATTCTCACACCGTGTAGAATTCCAGCCTGTGTGAAAAGGTGGAACAGGTGGACAGGATGGAAGTCACTGTATTCTTTTTACGGTAGTGATAATAATAACAGCAATGGAATTAGTCCTGTTGTTGTTTTGAAAATCAGCTGTTCATCCCATTCCTGTCTCTCTACAGCTTTTCACTCCGTGAAAAGATTTCCCCTGGATTTAGCCACAAAGCAGAAAATGTATGTAAATCCCAGCCTTTCCCACCCGTGAACTTGCACGGGCAAAAAAGGGAAATTTAATGGTGTATTTAGAATAGAAAATGTCATATTTTTAGGGAGATCTAAAAAGTGATTCTGAGCACCACATAAAACTATTACTTTAAATTAAATATTACGGTAATAATAATACATGCATAAACACCGTTGCAAAAAATTTTGTTAATTATTTGATTTAATACATGAAAGCTAATGTGTTTGTGTTCTTTGTTTTTTTTTCATGTTTTGATCTTCCCGCTGGATCCAATTGGACTTTCATCTGGAATTTACTTACTAATACAAAAATTGATTTTCATTTATTCAGGTAAGAAAAAAGTTTTGAAGTGATTTTTAACGGCATTCAATCATTAAATTGCATCATATTAATTCGTTCGGCATATTTAACGGCATTGCATCCATCGTGGGCACATTTACATTGGAAATGGAAAAGAATTTAAAATTGAAATGAATTCCAAACGAGAATTGAAGAGAATTTAAGATTGAAATTGAAAAGAATTCCAAACGGAAGTTGAAGAGAATTTAAGATTGAAATTGCGAAGAAATACTAAAAATTGAAATTGCGAAGAAATAAAAATTGGAATTGCGAAGAAATAAAAATTGAAATTGCGAAGAAATAAAAATTGAAATGAACAAGAATTGAATTGAAAAATTCAAATTAAAAAACGTTTAAAATTGTAATTATATTCAATTTCGGGATTTTTCTGCTAAGAATTTCCCCCAAA
>JAQGBT010006661.1:0-12090 GCA_034698585.1 Disparrhopalites patrizii | reverse complement strand
AAAGGGGAAGACAGAGAGAGAAAGAGAGAAAGCAAGAGGGAAAGAGAATGACAACGAGGACGAGAGGTAACGAAGGATACACCGAGATAAAGAGAGAGAACGAAGGAGAGATCGAGAGAAAGAGAGAGAACGAAATATAGATTGAGGGAAAAAGAGAACTAAACATAAAACGAGAGAAAGAGAGAGAACGAAATATAGAATGAAAGAAAGAGAGAGTACGAGAGATAGAAAGAGAGAGAACGAGAGAGTACGAGAGATACAGACACAAAAAGAGAGAGCAAGAAAGAGATAGAAAATGACAGAGAGAGGAAGAGCGAAAGATAGAGAGAGATGGAGAGAAAAAGAGGGAGAAATAGAAAGAAAGAAAGAGAGAGAGACAGCTACAGGGTTTGAAATGTCTAAAGACGGTGACAGAAGAAGCAAATGCTGCACTCGGAATGACAGGGGAAGGATGGGAGGGGCGGGGGAGGAAGTGACGGAGGAAATGGTGGGGAGACAAGTAGTGTGGAAAAGAGTCAGTTTTCTTCCTCCCAGTCCCATACACGCATGTGGGAATGGGATTGAATGGAAGAGAAAAGATTTTTTTTTACCATTTATGTACAAGTTCCAACTACTACTATGAACACGTTCCATGATTATGATGATGGAGGTGGTGATCGCTGAGATGACGGTGATGGTGATGATCATGACGGGAACAGAGGAAAGAGAATGCCCGGGGACGGGAGGATAAGGAAGTGATTTTTTTAAGAGAAAAAAATGAAGAAGAAGAAGGGATCCATAGAAGAGGACCGTACCAGGAAGGATCCTTAAAGGGAGTCACAATGAAGGGGATAAACAGGGAAGGAGAGAACAATTTAAAAGGGAGAAACAGACGAAGAAAGGGAAAGCAGTAGATCAGGAAAAGTGGAACAAAGACCTATAAGATTGGAAAATAAAACACAATAAGTAGCTGAAGTGAATAGAATTCTCATTTCTTTGGGCACAAAAAGGAATAAAAGGAGTAATACTTATGTATACATTGCCTATTCATGTCCATCCTATATACCATTGGCAGAATTCTATATAACCCAGGAATATATGGGTATATCCCAAGGAAGAGAAAATATGAGGACGCGTCAAACGTTAGGACAATGAAAAACAAATTTTCACTGCCAGCTAAATATGCATCTACTTAAAAATTAGCTTTCCTACAATAATCCCCTCCGACCAGGAAAACAATGGGGCATAAGAGGAAGGAGGACATGGTGTAGTGTCAGTCACAATTGGGAATAAAAAAACAACAATGGCAGAAGATGGGATGGACTAAAACGAGAGGGGACGAGAAGATGTTTGTACAAGAGAAAATTAAAACCTTAAAACTTCTTATTATTTCCCTCCCCTCCCGGCCTCCCCACCAACAAAATCAGCTGTGGAAAGCTGAGGGATGGGCACAGAAGCAAGTAAAGTGGAGAAAGAATGAAAGAGCAACAACTGGAGCATAAGATGGAAAGGAGGAGGAGAACGGGGAAAGTATACGAATACATTAATTTGCCTACAAAACTTATTGAGGGCTCACCCAATCCACTCCTTTGGGCAAGGGAAGCCAAAGGAGAGGCTTATTACTCCAAATAAGATTATATCAAAGATCCAAAGAGAGAGACAGAGAGCGGAAAAAGAGAGAACATGTTTCCGTCACTATTAAATTACAAGTCACACTTAAAACCTTCTTCTCCTATCTTCTTTATCGTTCTCGTCTTCAACCATAAAATCTTCCTTGTGTTCTGTCCCTTTCCCTCTTCTAGTATTTCAGTTTAGATTGAGAAGGAGCTTTTCCTTTAGCTCTACCTTGTTGCCCTTCCAGTTCATCTTATGTACTTTCTCTATCAGAGCAGAGCGGGGTATCTCCCTTTGTCGTCTCTTTCTCTCCTTAGTCCTCTGTTCCTATGCTTTCCCCTTCTCTTTATTTGTCTTTTGCCTTTCTCTTTCCTTCCCTTTACAGTATCTACCTTTGTAGTTCTTGCTTTCTCTCTCGGGTAATACAAAGTCTTCTCCTGCTCTAATCTTTCAGTTCAATCTTCTTTCAATTTGATTTCTAACTCTCTCAAGCCAGCCGCTCAACCTTCTTTCACCTCTCTCTCTCTCTTTATCTCTCACTCGCTTTCTGTCTCTATCTCTCTTTCTCTCTCTCTCTCTTTCTCTCTGTATCCCCTTGGCCATCTTGATCCTCCCCTCTCCGTTTGTTCCTGGAAGAAAATACATATCTCATTAAATATAAACCGGTTGGCAGGGATGGAGCGAGAGAGGGAGAGAGAGAGAAAGGCGTTTATCCATTCATCAGCTCCATATTTATTTCAATCCTGGAAGGTTCAAAACTTTAATGACTTTATTGATGGACTTTTATCATCATCTTCATCTTCACCCTATATATTTGCTTCCTCCTACGCACTTTGAAAGACTCCCGCCGTCTGTCGGAATACTACAGGGCCTTTCGGAATCGGGTGCGCTCCGAAAAAGTTGCTTTCACTTTGAGTTTTTCACTCTCGCTTTTCTCTTTCTTTTGGTCTTTCTCTCGCTTTCTTCTGACTTCCCCTCCTTCCTTCCTCCTCCGCCGCCTCCTCCTCCATCGCCTTCCATTCTTTTCTACGAAAGAAACTTCTCAACCATAAACTGAAAGATTAAAAAACCCTGACGAATCGTACAAAGCCCATAAAGGAGGAAAATTTAACTTTAATTTTCTCCCACAACTCTACATTAATTCTCCGTTTCCTTTCCATTTTCTTCCCTCATCCACTTTTAAACGAACGAACACATATTATATTCTAGACTTCTCCCTAACTCTTATTCTCCTTTTGTGTATATGTTCCTACATATCTATATACGTGTACATACGTCAATGAAATTTTCTTTTTGTCTCTTCAAAGTCCTACCTTTTTTTATGTACATTTTTCATGCACGATCAAAAACTACTATTTCATTTCAAGCCTGAAAGCTCCCTTTTCGTCCTTGATTCTCATGTTTCCTTCTCCTGTCCCCGTATCCAATCAGAGGGAAGAGAAAGAATATATTATTTCCGACGTTTTTTTTATACAGATTTTTCATTTCTATTTCGTCCTCTCATCCGCAGACTGTCAAAAAAGTCATTTTTTTTATTTGCTGAGTGCATGTGTGCGGTATTTTTTTCTTCTTGTGAATAGAAAAAAGTAGAAGGAGAGGAGGAACGTATGGAAGGATTTTGGAAGGGGGAGGAAGAATGTATAAAAAATTTGTACTTACGTATATTCCCCTCTTTTTCCTTCCCTCCACAACCTTTATTTCCCTACGGTTTCGTGTGAATATGTACTACTTTAAATAAAAATCTATATCATCATACGTCTTTCAATAAAATGTCACAGATTTGACTTTTTTTTACTGTATTTCAACCACCAGAAAAAAAGGTGAAATGTAAGGGAAAAATGGGAAAGGATTGATATACAATAGAATCAACTCTTTTGACGTACTCATGGTTTTTTTTGGCCCTCACGAAAAAAAAAACCTGGTAACTCACTGAAGCAACAACAAGTAAGAAATGTAAAGCGGGAGGGAAATTTCTGCTTGTTCCGAGAAATGCACACACACAAACTCTCTCCTGCATGTAAAAGGGCATTTCATTCTCGTTTTTGCACCGTTACAGAAAGGCTTGTGGAGGGTCGGAGAATATTGGATGTAAAGAATCAGGGAGACAGAGAGAGAGAGGGAGAGAAAGGAAGAGGCGGGGAGGCAAGAAAGGGAAAGAAAAGGGACAGAGAGTCGAAGAGAGGACTCAGGGGATTCTGTCCTCATGTAATATTCAAATTGGAATATTTCTTTCCTCATATACGTTTTTTTTGTTAAAATTCCCTATTTTTAACCATTTCTTCCTTAGCTTCCTAGCTACTTTTCTCCCCACTTCCATTCTTCTGCTTCTTCCACATGCCCATTTTACCCCCTTTAGAAGTCAAGTGGCTACATTTTTCTTGTGTACCCCTCTAAAAATTTTTTCTTCTTTAGTAAAAAAAAAAATTACAGCATGAGAATGGGAAATTACCTCTTAGAATGCCTCGCAACTACCTCCAGTATACTTACAAAGCTTTTCTGGAGAATCTTGAAAAAGTAAATGCTAAAGTTAACTTGTGTTACTCCTTTTTTTTCTTACCAAAATAACACATACTCCCGTTCAAATATGGGGACTCTGGTGCTTTTAGCTCCTCCCCAAATTTAATAGCTACTCAACACAATACGGGATTTTTGGGGGAGATTTTTTTAGTCGTGAGTTCTCATTCTTTAATTTTTTTTTCCTTATTCAAAATCTCAGAAATAGTATTTACTTCATGCCTGTAAGTGCATTGAATTACCCTGTCGTATCAAATAATTGTAAGCATGGATAAGGGAAGCTATTGGCGGAAGAAAATTACCAGACTGAGACATAAAGATAAGAAATCACCCAAATTGAAGAGGAACTGCATGATTAAATGAGCAAGAAATCGGAAAAAAATATGCTTCAAAAGAATAATTAAACAGAGAAGCGCTTAGACGTCACAAGCATTCAACTTGTATGTAAAAAAGATGAATAGTAACAATGAAAGATACACACGGAGGAATAAAAGCATACACAAAAATTAGAAAAAACAAATTGGACAAGAAATGCAAGGCCCCTGTCTAGACGGAGTAATAATGGAGGAAAGCGCAACAAGGACAAGCATATGGGAGTAGCATCTAGAGTAGATTAGAACATCTTGTGCAAGGACGGAAAGTGCAAATGAAGATGTAAAAGAAAGGTGACGCAAGATAAAAAAAACTTGGAAGAATGAAGAAGAAAAAGAAAAAAAATATATAAAAAAATACAAGATGAGAAAGTAGAAGACAATGAAGATGGACTAGGATGAACCCAATGCTTGGAAGTCGCCTCGTCATCATCAAGTTGGCCGAGATAAAAACTCGGAGATAGATAGAGTCAAAGATGCAGGGAATGTACAAGGGAAGGACGGGATGATAAGCCAAATCGAGAAAAGAAAGCCTCTTTCGCAAGAAACTTTTCCCGTGTGTGTACTAATAAGAAAAAAAACCAAGTGATGGGAAGCTTATGTTGTATATGTACAATTTGTTGTGGAGTCAGTCTTTTTTTTATAATTTCACCTCCCCTTTTGCTTTCCCTTCCACAAATATTCCCCTGCACAACTCCATGCATATTACGGGACTTTGGAGAAAAAAGAGAGGATGGGAAGGGGGACACGATGATGAGCATGGAGGAAAAAAAGAATGATGAAGTTGCACTTGGATTCCATGACGGATGACCTGGTTATCAAATTCTTCGATGAGTCTCTCTTCAGTCACTTTGCAGGGAGAATGCTTCTTTTTGCCACATGTGCAGCCACTGCCAAAGCTTTCACCGTCACTCTCTCTCTCTTCTAAGGCATTAAAAAGATCCTTATGCAAAGAAGACCTTCCTATGTCTCTCCGTTTTTTTCTCCTTAAAATTCCTTGAACTTCCACAAAACTTTTTTCCCCATTTTTTTTCCCATTCACACACAGCCTTCCTCACACTTTCTCCGTATACTCCGAAATAGTTTATAAAGGGGTGGAGCGGGAAATATGAAGTGCACGAGGTCAACATTAGTCCAATGGACAGACCTTAATCACATAACAAGGGCCGTAAACCGAGTAAACCACCCATTTTTTCTTATTTTTACTAGAAGGTCCTTGAAAATGAGGGGGAGAAAGCTTAGTTTATGTTACAAATTATCCGAAAGGGATTTATTTTTATCACCTCTTATTTCATTAGGAGAAAACAAAACCATTTCCTTCACCTTAGCTCACATCCCAATTCCCTAATTTATTTTTCCCCCCATGTTTTCCCCTACGAATAAATGAAGGGAGCTCCTCATTCAGGGGATTCATCCCTAAAGGATTATGTTGTTGCCAGCAATTATGGAAAAGGACATGAGGATACAATTTCCTTGTGTTTCCCTTTGGATATCCCTTTGGAGATATATATGTATGTATATGAAAAGCTATTACATGTATCCGTTTACGTGTTTCAATTTTCTTTTCATTTTTTTTTCATACGTCTATTACGGGCGTACTGATGGGAAAGCCAAAGATACCTTGGAGAATGGATGAGTACAAGACATTTATGAATAGAAAGGGAAAGATGATGAGGATTATATATTAGACTCTCCGCTTCGGTGTATTTGATTCACTTTGTTTCCCATCCTTTCTTGCTGGTGGAGGGAGTAAAGCACATACCTTACTATGGGGCTATCAAGAACAATAAATGGGTGAATGTATGGGGAGATAGGGGAAGGAGGGAAATAAAAATGCAAGAGAAGAAAAAAAATACCATACTACATTCTCCGAGTGAAGAGAATCTTTGAAAGATTGAATCTTGGGAGGCAATTTTCTTTTTAAAATTGATATGGATTTTTGTTGCCTCCGTACCACTGAGCCACTATTTGCGGGAGAACATGGGCGAAGGATATACATATGTGGGTACGTATGTGCTATGCATGTATTTATTAGGAACGGGATCAGCGGGACGGAGGCGGGGAGAGATGGGTTTTATTTGAATCTTGTTATTCATTATATGTATGTTTACAAGATTAGATGACGGGTGCTTTAACATGCGATTCCTCTAGTTCCCCCGTTTTTCTACTCCAACAAGGTTCCCTTATCCCAATGCCATTCCCAAAAAGCTCTTTTTCTCTCACTTCTTCCTTTGCTTTCTTTCGAGGTTTACTTATTGTTAAGTTTTCTCTACCTCACCTCCGATACATTTCCCTTCAGCGAATGATTTTTTTCTTACTGCATTCCCCTTTCACTTTGTCTCCGAATTTTTTTTTCCCTTTCTCTCTGAAATTTCTCTTTCACTTTCTCTCTGAAATTTCTCTTTCACTTTCTCTTTAAATTTTCTCCTTCACGTTCTCTCTAAATTTCTTCCTTCACTTTCTTTCTCAATGTTCTCTTTCACTTTCTCTTTAAATTTTCTCCTTCACTTACTCTCTAATTTTTCTCCTTCACTTTCTCTCTGAATTTTCTCTTTCACTTTCTCTTTAAATTTTCTCCTTCACTTTCTCTCTCAATTTTCTCTTTCACTTTCTCTTTAAATTTTCTCCTTCACTTTCTCTCTGAATTTTCTCGTTCACTTTCTCTTTAAATTTTCTCCTTCATTTTCTCCCTAAATTTTTTCTTTCCCTTTATCTCTGAATTTTTGCCTTCACTTTCTCTGTAGAATTTCATTTTCACTTCCTCCCTAAATTTTCTCTTTCCCTTTCTCTCTGAATTTTCTCTTTCACTTTCTCTCTCAATATTCTCTTCAACTTTCTCTCCGAATTTTCTCTTTCACTTTCTCTCCAAGTTTCTGCTTTTCTTTTTATTTAGGTTTCCCTGTAACTGTCCCTCTAAATGTAAGTCCTGCTTTGCTTTATCAGTAAGCTTCCCTTTTACTTTCTTTATAAATGCTGCTTTTCTTTCTTCCTAAGCTTTTTTATATTTTCTCTTGCCTTCTCTTATTTTTCCGGTTGATTTCTTTCGTGTTTACTTTCTCTCCTTCGTAAGATATCATCTGTCCCAGGCTCTTTTTTCATTTCTCTCTCTGTCAGTCTTTCTTTCCCTCGTTGGCTTCTTGCTTTCTTTCACTTTATTTTTTCTCGTTCACTGCCTCACTGGCACTACTTTTTTCTGGCTCTTCGTCTTCCACTCCCTATCACTTTCGTATTTGTTAGTTTTCTTTGCTTCTCCATGTTTGTACTTTATATTTGGCATTGCTTTCTTTGTCTATACATCATTTTGTTATTATATTTTTGTTACATTCCAACTCTCATTCTCTTGTATTTTGCCTTCGATTTGGATTTGTCTCCAGTATGTCAATCTTTCCCTTTATTTTGATGCTTACTTTCCCTCTCGTTTCATTATTCTTGCATTTGCTTCCTCCCACTTTGCAACTCACTTTCTCCTGATTTTTCCCCTTTTCACCTAAAACATCCATTTACTACTTCCACAAATTCCTTTCCTATAGAGTCCAGCTAAAAAACCAAGAAATGGTGAACATTGTAACACTGCAGATAGTTTTCAAATAAAAAATAGATGACCAAAAAATAAATGGAAGCATCAAGAGAGGAAGTTATTAAGTTTTGTGAGGTACATACGTGGGAAAAGAAAGGTTAGGTTTTCCCCCTTATTTTTCTGAATCCCCCTTTTTTTGGTTGCTTTCTGGACCTTTCGGGAGCTCTCCTTCCTCAAATGGAAAATGTTTGAGCTTTCCAGGGAATCATCTCTCATTGGATATTAGTTCAATAAATTTCATAGTCGTTACAGAGTGAACAAATTTAAAGTTATTTATTAGCCCATGAGTCCATGAGTCACTCGAGCCAAGTGTATGCATGAGGGCACTGGGCAATACATTACTTCCACTGCTCCTAATACTTCTACTATTACTACCACCATTCCCCTTGATGCTCCTTGCGTTACTACGGATGATACTGTTATTACTGGTACCTCACTTCTATCACTACCATTTCTACTATGTGCTTGAGCGGGGTGTACAAAAAAAACCTTTAGGAATATAGGTACAACTGGCATCCTCAGCTTCTATTTTTTTCCTCTTCTTCTTCATCATCCCCATTTCTCTCCGGCTGCTTCTCATCCCTCTCCGTCCTTCCTGGATCTTACTCCTCTTTTTCATGATTCCTTTCTCTCACTCTTCGTATTCTACTTTTTTTTTGCAGGACACTTCCACTTTTCTTTCTCTCGACCTCCTCCTCCCCGCCTTTCAGCTGGCCTCCCCTGGATTCTAGGACTGGCTAAAGCTTGAGATTGTGCATACATATACATATGTACGTACATATCCTGTATATATTGTATATCATCCTGATATACAACAGATAGTTTCCCCACAAGTTATTCTATAGTGATTGCTACAACAGTCATATTCACCGTAATAGGACTCATAATAATGGAAGGGGGGAAGGTATAGGAGAAATGATGGGGGCCATGGATAGGAAATGCCATTGGAAGAAGTACAGATAAAGGTGCATTGGCTAGCCCTCCAGCCAAGTAAATGGGATAGTAAGGGTGGAAATCATCGATGAATTCAGAGTAGTAGTTGCATGAAGTTGGAGGGAGTGATGGAAGAAGCAAAAAAAAGAGGATAGAGGCTGTCCAAAATCCTAGTGGCAATTGTAGTAGCTGTTGGAATTAGTGGCCATAATGGCAATAATAGGAGGTTCGGAATCAGAAATAATAACGATAGCCCTAGTAACATAAGGACCCATTTCCCTCCAAACAGTTTTCTTCTGTTTTCTCTCACTTTAACTCTCCTCTCATTTGTCTTCCGAGTGTCGTCCTCCTCTTCTCCATCTCCTCCTCCTCCTCCTCCTACGAAAAGAAACTCCTTGCTTGGAAGGGGAATTGATTTCTCCGAATTTCATCTACTTTCATGGGATAAACACACACCTAACTCTCAGAGATCTTCTTCGGTGTATTTTTTGTGGGGCAGTTCATTTATGTACGTATTTGTTCTGGTAATTTACTTCGCTTTCATTTAACCTTGGAGAGATACGGGGAAACCTGGACACTACATTACTTTAATCTATTGTTGTTTTTTCTTGGTATCAAACACTCACACTGTCTTTTTCATGCCAAAGTGTGGATGGTTCCTTAATGGACGCGCCTTGTATTTTTTGGGGAAGTTTTGTTTGATTGTACATAAAAGGAATTTATTATTTTTTAATTAGCGGAAAATGACAAGGGAACCCTTTTTGGTGGTTAGAACGGATTGAATCGAGACCATCACTGTGTTGTAGCACCAATTATATACAAAATATAGACCATAAGGGTTGGACTATGTGTACTCGTATATACGGCAAACGGTGTGAAGCAGGGAGTCGTGGAAAAGGAAAATGGAAGTTTTCACCATGCTAAATCCCTTAAGAAAATTAGGGCTAGTTAGGGTCCCCCCTTTAGTATGTTTTTGAAAAATTTAATTTAAAAATGTTTTCATTCCTACTGTGGGTCAAATTGGCCCCAATTGTATATATATTTGGTATAGTTACCCAAGGTGTTATGTGCATAAGCCAAAAAAGGTGTATGTGCCAAAACATTTTGAGCCTGAAACGGCTTTTACACTTTCAAAACGTTACTAGTGACATGAATATCTGCGTAATTCAGTTTATTTCTGATTTTATGACCGAAAAACTCATTTCCTGATTTTTAGTCCAAATGAAAAAATTGCAAAGGGTTGCAAGGTTCCCTTTGGTTGGTAAAATTTTCCTATGTTAATTCTCATTTAAAAATTCTCGGCACGGATCTCGCGTGACCTTTACTTGACCTTACAGGTCAACAACGCAAAATGCACTCGAGTTACTTTACCGACGGTGTTAGGGCATAAGGTGCTACAACACAGTGATGGTCTCGATTCAATCCGTTCTAACCACCAAAAAGGGTTCCCTTGTGAGTGTTAAATTACATTTTAATCATCTAGCCATTCCGTCGTCTTCTTTGTATTTGAACTATCAGCTGGGACTTTTTTTTGGGAGAGGCTTTGGATGTGTGTAAGGACCCTCGTTTGATGTTGCCAATTGATCTTCGTTGTCTTTTTCTCTTCCTGCCAGTCGGTCTGTCTGAATCGTCTCCATTGGTTTTGTCACATCTTTGCTTTTATCTAGCTCACGGCAATTTTTTTTCGTCTCTGTCTGTCGCTCTGTCCCTCTCTATTCCTCTCTTCCTTTCTCCTTCCCTTTCTAAATTGTATGGGCGTTGCTGGTAAAGACACTTTCATCGTAGATCCTTCCGGCCTTCCACAAGCTTTATTTTTATCGTTCTCTTCCTTTCTTTTCCCGCTTCTTTCATGAATGTGTGCGTGTTGTTTTTTTTTTAAACTTTCCCGCCTGCAGCTGCCAAAGATTAAGTTTACACTTCTCTTATATTCCTTCCTTTTTTCAGTCACTTTTGAAGAATGGGAGAGGAAAAAAAAGAATTGAATCATCCCCCCTTTTTCTTTTGGTTGTAGCCTCTCTCGAACAATAAAAAAAAATTCTTGCTCCAATTCTCCCCATCCCCATAATTTCTATGTGGATGCCCTTCTTGTCTGGTAGATTCTCGTGCTTTCCTTTCTTTTAAATTTCACTATTTATCTTCCCATTTTTTTTTTGCTCATGGAGAGCATCCCACACTTACGCATGTTGGTATGTACGGCGGACCAAAGTTGTGTGAAGGGGAAGATTAGTACGCGGGAGGTGGGTGAAGGAGAGACGGGTATTCCTTGTTGGAAGTGGCATGAAATTTATTTTGATTTTAGGGGCTATGCACACTCACTCCCATTTCTCTCCTCCCCTCCCCCTCCACCTTCGCCTAAGTAATAGCGTTTGTCTTTTGCCCGCCAATAATGTGTATGTACGCAGAGGCAGTTGCCTACATTTAATCTGGGACAAAAGGGGAAAGTTTTTTTCGTACTTGGTTCCGCACAAACCTCGCCCTTTACCAAGCGAGGGAGAGTGTGTGTGTGGGAGAAAGATAGAGGGAGAAAGTCATAGATTGAGTGCTTCTTTCCCGTTTTTAGTAGTAACTACGGCTCACCTCCTCCTTCTAACCTCATACCCTTTACTTTAACTCCCCCTCACACTTTCTCTTCCTGTCTATCTGTTTTTCTCACTTTCGCTCTCTTGTCATTCTTTTACTGCCTCCATCTCGGCTCTTCTCCGACTTTCTCTCTCTGATTTTGTCTCACTTTCTCTCTTCGCTTTTCTCTTACTTTCTATTTTTCTGTCAGTTTGTCTCTCATTTTCTCCTTTTTCTGATTTTCATCACTTTCTTTTTCTCCGTTTTTCTCTTGCTTTTCCATTATTTTTCTTTCACTTTCTCCTTTTCTCTGTTTTTGTTATCTCGCTTCTGCTTCTGTTTTTCTCTCACCTTCACCTTTTTCCTCTGTTTTTCTTTTACTTTCGCTTTCTCTGTGTTTTCTCTCACGCACCCTCTATATCCATTGTTGTCTTACTTTCTCTCTTGGTCTCTGTTGTTCTCTCTGTTGTTGTCTTACTTTCTCTCTTGGTCTCTGTTGTTCTCTCTGTTGTTGTCTTACTTTCTCTCTTGGTCTCTGTTGTT
>JAQGBT010006660.1:0-12094 GCA_034698585.1 Disparrhopalites patrizii | reverse complement strand
CTCAAGGCGAAAATGATCGGCTGACTATTCAGCTTCCCCATTTCCGTTAGGACTTCAGGGCTGAAGATGCCTTTTTGCGTACTTGCACCTGTATAATTAAATGGAAAGGTATATTATTATAATACATATTTTTACCTCGAATGTATATACATTATTACGTGTAGTGCAATTATAGTCCGGATAAATGACAGCATTTCATTCGATTTTACTGCAACATTCTCCAATTCTTGATGGAAAAAATTAGTGGAGAGACTTTTACTGGAGAACGTACCAATCAGCACTGTGGGCTTAACAAAGCGGACCATCTCCAGCATATCCGTCACGACCGGGCCATGCTGAAGAAAGTCCCGCTTGCAGCCCAACGTTGTCTCAGCGCTCCTACCAGTTGTTACCAGGCCTTTTGTGTCCTTGTATAAAAACATTTTGTATACATACATTATTACATTATTATTATGTATTTCTTATTGTATTACGTATAAATACTAAATACATGCATTATTATATTTAATCGGGATAATGGATATCTTAGAAAAAGAAAAATACTTACGCTTATCCAAATTTGAGATCGAGCCTGGTCCCTTGCAACCCCTTCGCCTTCCATGTACATGACGATCAAATTGGCTATTCCTAATGTTGCCTGTGCCGGGAAACAATTATGAGGAAATCCGTTTGGAAATCTTATTAAAAGATATAAGATGAAAGGGGAAATTTTCAAACTTACCCCGCCGGCACCAACGAATAGAAATTTGTGGTCTTTCATGTGTGTCCCGACGATTTTGAGGGAAGTGATGATGCCCGACAGGACGACGGAGGCCGTACCTTGAATGTCGTCGTTGAAGGTGCAGTAGGAATTCTGGTACTTCTCCAGCAAGCGAGATGCATTGGAGTTGCCAAAGTCTTCGAACTATTGTATATTTTAGTAATTGATTACACAATACTGTATTTAATTAATAATAATAATAATACATATACATACATAATATCAATATGTATATTGTATACATATTATAAAAGTAATGATTTAATGGAAAACTAACGCCCCGATAAATTATAAACACATACATACATACTTACAAGTATGTTTAGGCAATCTGTATATGTAAGGTAAAGATATTGTGGCCACCTCCAATTTGATCATAAACTATACGTGTAATTACGGAATAAGATGTATTAAGAAGTCAAGTCCCTGTCATATTATTCATTAATTATTGGCGGCAAATACATATACAATTGTAAATTCTGGAAATTTTCAGTGCCATTCCAGTGTAAATTTGACCTGCTTGGCTACTTATTTTTTTCTCGGCCTTGCGGAATAATTCAACCTGACTTGCAGGAATATAATTTATCGTACATATACAATAAGTGTACAATTACTCAGAAATATTTTTTCCAAAATTATAAATGTTGGTAGAATTCAAAATGGGGGTGGTCAAAATTGCATGCAAATGTCCACATCTGTAAAGTATATAGTAAAAAAAGGTCATACTACGAGACCAGCGAGGAGAAATGTAATAAATATTTTGGCAATTATATAGCTGAAAACTGAAAATTCTGCAAATTAGAATTTCTCCTCAAAAATGGCTTGATTTAAACGCAATAGAAGAAAAACGTTGCAAAAAAGTGACCACAGTATTTACTTTAAGTTCAATTTGCGTAAATACCTGAATTAAGGTGTTAGGCCCATACAGCGTAGTCACGGCTTGCATAAATTCATCTACAAAGTCGTCGTAGTCTTTCCCTCGAACGCGCTTCTGTCGAAGTCCCATGTAGAAGGGATCGTCCAGGAGAGACTGCCAATACATTTAAATGCACACGCTGAATATAATTTCATAAAAACAACATATTTCACTGCAAAAGATGCCCCATAGCTCACCTGATTTTCCGTGCCCACATCCAAGGTCACCGGAAGGCAGATGCTTGGGTCAATCTTGCCCAGGCCAGTGTAGAGGGCCAACTTTCCCACGGGAATTCCCATGCCATGAGCGCCAAGATCGCCCAAGCCAAGGATTCTTTCTCCATCCGTCACACAAATTGCCCGGATTTTTTTCTCTGGCCTTTATAAACAACACAGATATTTGTTTTTTTCGGATTTCTTCGACGTTGAACTGACACAGATATTATACAGATATGGATTTTATTTTTTACTTCAAATCACTGTCATCTGATGATTATATTTATTTTTGAAGCATTTTACGAACCAGTGAGTGAGGACCGCTTGGATGTTGCCTTTGTCCTTGTAGGAAATAAATAGACCTTTGGGGTGATTGTAGATGGTGCCCAATTTGAGACAAGCCTCCCCAACGACCGGCGTGTACACCAACGGCAAGAGTTCCCCCACATTCTCCATGAAGAGTCGGAAAAACAATTTTTCGTTTTGGTCCTATAAGCCAGTCGAAATACCGGAAGAATGTGTGTAATCAGCCGTAAATCCTCAATTTTTGTATCATACGACATATATTCTAGATTCTACGTATATCTACATATGCACACTATGTATACACATTCTATAAACCTTGAAAATATGAACCTTTATAATTTCAAAATGATTTTGAGACAGTTTCTACACACCTGAAGATCCGACAGAAACATGTACTTGTGTATACTTTCCGTGTAGGAGTCGAGTTTATCCTTGCAGAGCTTCATTTCTTGCTCCTGACTCCTTCTCGTGGCTGGGACTAGTCCGGTGATCCCGAAGATCCGGCGTTCTTCTTCGGTGAAGGTCATTCCCTGGGAGAAAGATCTCAATTATTACCCGTAAAAACAGGTATCATGCATCCCTTAGTGTCACTTGCTATTTATTCACATTTTTAGAAGAAGAAGTATCTGTACATATTATGTATTAGGTATCTACATACCTTATTGAGTTTGGGATGTCTTAGGTAATGCATGATTGCTCTTGCCCTGGCGCTTTCGGATCTCCTGGATGTTTCCACCACCACCATCTATGTATGTAAGTTACATAGATACAGAATTTATTTATTTATTTAAGACAGAATGTAATGTGCAGATGCAGAGACAGAAAAAATGGAACGTTTACATCCCTTTACACATTATGTAACGTTGACACTTGGACAACTTGACAGTTTGCCACTTGCAAATTTTGTGTTAAGTTAACTAAAATGTACACTTAACTAGCCGGTTTTTTTTTTTTTTTTACATAAACACAAGTAACGATGTAACGAAGTAACAAGTAACCAACTAATTATTTATTAATTACCTGTAGGTCCTACACTTATTTATATGAAACTAAACCCTCAACTACACTTATGAAGTGTGCGACACCGTCGGCTAAAGACACTTCCTCCCTCTCCCTTTCCGTCCGTTTCTACGCGCCAATTTTGAAATTACGTTTTGCCCAAACCCTCAACTACACTTATGAAGTGTACGACACCGTCGGCTAAAGACACTTCCTTCCTCTCCCTTTCCGTCCTTTTCTACGCGCCAACTTTGAAATTACGTTTTGCCCAAACCCAGAAAATTATGTTGAAAGTAGGCTGTAGCATATAGTAGAATCGTAGAATGCATGTAAGAATGTAGAATCTACATACATCTACTGTTACGTAATTATTCTAATTATTATTATTATGTAATGCTACAAGCTACAACATGCATACAGTGTATATGTATATGTGTACATACATATATGTCGAATTGTTGAAACTTTCTATTTATAATAACAACTGCAATGCTAATTGTTAAGTTAATGTCCTGTGGAGACTACAAAAATTAAATTATTATTATATAATCCTCGTCAGAATCAAAAATCAATATTATTCAAATTAATATACAAAAAACGACAGGATTTAATGTTGTTTAAAAAATAAGTTTACCTTGACTTCTATGGGAATTGAGATATCTGAGGATGAGTGTGACGATTAACGATGCGACAGTCGTTTACGCTTAAAACAAACCTGCTTTCGGAGAAATCTCAATTATTGTAAGTTCAAAATTTTATAAATTTTTAATTTCTCCTACTCCGAACTCCTAACACAGTGCAATCGTGCAATGTCGGCAATGTGCAATAAGGTGGAGCTTAGATAAAAATAAACATTCTCTAAGGAAAGTTGACAGAGAACTTATATGATTTTGTGTCTGATTTCCTATCTATTTATAGGATTTTTTAAATTTCATCTCAAAGTAATAAATAAGGTTACTGTGTGGTTTTTTCCATAAATCAACGTAAACGTGCAGCATTAATATAGTGACGTTGGTAGTAATTATTATTGAAGTCGGTGGAAAAATTCGGACAGCATTTGTGTAATACAATAAATTGTTTTTGCCTATAGTATACATACGTGAGATTAGTATTGTTATTGTTCATGCAGATTCTCAGAATATTAGGACAACAGATATTTTTAGAATTTGCGAATGAATAATATGGTGAATAATTGAATTTATTAGGGTTAGTGCAGTAATATTGGAGATTAATTAGATCTGATTCTTCAAAGAATCGTCTTTAAGAATATCACAGCCCAGCAACAACGTCTGCAATAACGAAATTGTCATTTCGATCGTGATCGTGACCTATCATTTTTATATAATATGTATGCAATTAGCGTATGATTTATTACCTGTATCCGTAGCAGATCTGAAAGGAATCAATGTCAATATTTAACATTTGGTCAGTCCAAAATAAAGGACAAGATGATGGTAAAAATACAGAAACCCGCAGACGCAGCTTTATTTTGGCTTGTTTATTTTTGAACTTAAAAGGGATTAAACGGGATTTTGCATGTTCACATTCTTGACGCGTCCCATATCACTCCAAAAACATCTGAGTTTGGGTATACAGTAAACAAATACAAACATATTATATAAATGCAGGATAAGCTTCTTAACATTCAGCGTCAGTATAGTATTGGAATAATTGATCCTGTTCTACCCCAAATAATCTTACAATTTTAATTAACAGCATAAAAAAATTGCCTGTGGAATGACATACGTACATATACATACATACCGTACATTATGCACTAATCCAAACAATAACAACACTGAAATTTATTAAAAGAAGATACATTACAGTTATAAAAGCGCTGATTTACCTTAACATAATCATGTTTACATCAAATTTTTATGTATTAATAAAGCTACGTTGTGCTCTTGTAACCTTAAAATGCTCAAGATTAGTGAAAATAAGTGCTTAAATCTTGTCTGCAGACAAGCTTTAAGCACTAATTTTAATAACTATTATAATAATGGTTTCAGGTACCTATATGTACAGTTTTAGCAAGGCAGGCTTAATTTCTTCACTTAAACTTCCTTGTAATTTTTACTTAATTCCGCATACGATTCGGCAATTTTAATATAGATATAGGTACTCTTAATACGCATAAGTATGTATGTATATACAATTTGTCTTTTGGAATTATACTGCTCTACTCTTTCCCTTCTCGTCTTGTTAGAATAAACAAAATTAGGCTTCCGGTTCCGGCCAGTGCAGTGAAGTTTTTTTTATTTATGTACATATATGTATGTCACCTTTACGTAACTTTTCAGAATCGGCACACATTTTTTTGGGGGGATAAACATAAACTAGGAATGAGTAACCTCACTCCATGTTATGATTATTATTATTTAATGAATTTAATGAAGCATAATTGAACTGTCTTTTGGTTCCTAATTTTTGAAATCAAACAATTAAACTGTGCCCGCATAGTATATTGTTTCAACATTTTCCATTTTCCCCAAACGTCCTACATAATATAGAAATAATTTCAAAAGATCCCATTGTAGAGAAAGAATGAAGCACCTTTTAAGTTCATCGGACATGGGAAAGGAGAAATAACTACAACTGGATGTCGAGAAAGAGAGAGAGAGAGAGAAATTAATAAAAAAAACTGATGTTACCGAATAATCGCTAGACCACATTTTTTAATTACTGACGACGTTTGAAACTAATTATCTTTGTCTTTATCCTATAAAAATCAAGGTGTCTCGCTCGTGATTACTTTAATAAATTTATGTTAATTTTTCCTTTGAGACACAACCACATTCTCACAAGACGTCAACTGACTCGTCCTATTTTTTAATTTCAGCTTGTCGAGACCGCGAAATAATTATTGACAGCTGTCACTTTTTTATTGCATTTAATTTAAAGCTGTTTACATTCATGAAAATTAATCCGAAGGCTCTCGGTTGTCATTTTTATTGCCATTTCCAGACCCCAGGTTTATACTCGAACGAAGCACTGGAAGTGACCAACCGAGTTCCATTGTTGATGAGGTATCGGTGACTTTAGGTGTTGACATAGATATTACCTGCATGTTTGAGTTTTGAATTTGTAGGCTTCGAGTAAGCTCAATCACTTAATCATAATCGGGTGTACATTATCAAATAAAGTCATTGGAAAAAACTAGTAGAGACCGCTAAAAATGATGACTTCTGAGCGAAAGTTTTTGCTGTCGGCCATATATATTTTGATTGCAACCTGTGCATTAATAATGCACACAGACAACTCTTTTTTTACTAGGTAGGCTGTAGAAGAGCATAAGCACAACTGATACAAAGGACATGCAAGGAAATTTCCACACGATCATTGCATGGTCAAAATTAATGGGGCTGTTTTATGCATGGTTTAATTTGCGTTTAATTCCCATCTTGCATTATACACGTGAGAGCTATATAGAAAAATTACGTATTTAGGTACATACATAATAAGTTCATCAACTGCCAAGGGTACTTCGTACATTGACTGACGCATCTAACTTTACTATAGAAATTTGTTGACTCAACACAAGTAAAAAATGTGACAGAAAGGGATTATGGATAGCCCATGTGCATACTAAAAGAGTATATATATTTTTGCGAGGTAAGAAGGAAACCGGTTTCCACACTTTTTCCCCTTCCACCAAACCACTTTCAATCATCTCTATCTCTCTTAATAATAAGAACAAAAAAAAATCTCTGTATGCCACACTGAAAGAAAAAGAAATCGTGCAATGGAAAAACATTATAAAAATTTGTCGTCACACCTTTGTTGTACATATGGATTTTACCTCATGTTCGTCACAGTCACTGCTCACACTATCCTCGTAATACGGCTTGCAACAAGACTCTGATTATAGTCATCAAAGCAAGGAAGGTAAAGTAAGAGCAACATTCATAATTGTCTTCAAAATTATACGGACATTACAAATTTACGTGTATTTTGCAGATTTTAAAAGTTCAATGCAAAATTAAATCCAAGCTAATTTTGCTATTGCTAATCTGCTGCCATTCAATTCTGTGTATCTGCATCATGGTGCAAAATTCTCTCCGGCTTCTGGCCATCCTTCTATTTGGCATCTTCAGCGCCTGCAGCAGCCAGTTTACAGAGAAGGTATTAAGATATGGGATAATCGTTTCATTTCAAAAATGAATAATTAAAAATGTAGAGAAAATCTAGATTTACCATAACACATTTTTCCTTAATGTTAGTTAAAATATTCTAAATTAATCCAATATGTTGTGACTATTTTGACCATTTCTCCTATATTCCAACAGGAAATCCTAGACTTCAATGGCCTATCATTTGACGTACAAAGAAGATTCCCGTACTTTCACAGTGGCTACGACAAAAGAGGCGCTCCCAGTAAGTTTTAAAATATCATGGAGAAAATTTCAAAAATGTTGGCAAAAATGTTCCAGTGGGAAATACTGCAACGTTGAGTTATTAGTTATTATCGGTTCAAATTCAATTTGCAAGTAACAGCTTGAAAATTTTCACAAAAATAGTATGGTACTGAACATTTTGAGTTTTTCCAAAATTCTCAAAATTAACTGCTCCTCGTATATTTTAATTGCCCCGCTTGGAAATCTGTTATTTATTCTTCCAAAAGTTCAATTACGCTTTTGTTTCTGTCTGAAATTAAGCATTTCTATTAAAAAATTAAAATTCATTAAAGTAATAAATTCTAATTAATTACTCATTTGTTTGCGTCCAATCATGTTCTAAACTACACTGCTTTTGTTTAGCATACCGTGTCCTTTGTAATCTGAATCTATATAAAAAACGGCAGCTATATTGCTATATATAGTGAAATTGCATTAATCTCGCGAGTTGAAATTTCGAGTTCAATTTTGTATTCATTACAGCTATACTGTTACAATTATGAAAGTGATAATTTAGAACTTAAAATTAGTCAAACTTGAAAATTGGTGTGATTTCAATTTGGTTTTTGAACCGAGCTCGAAATTAGTCTAAATAACTGACTTGAAAATTCAAATTCGATTTCAAGTTCAAAATAAAAATAATAAAGTAACCAATAAGGAACTCTAGTTAAGAGCATGCTGGGAAATTTTGAATTTGATAGTTCTGGAAATTTTTGAATTTGAAAGTTCTAGAAAATTTTGAATTTGATAGTTCTGGAAATTTTTGAATTTGAAAGTTCTAGAAAATTTTGAATTTGATAGTTCTAAAAAATTTTGAATTTGAAAGTTCTGGAAAATTTTGAAGAAAGTTCCCGGAAAATTTGTACAATGGTGTGGATATTACAGTATGGATCATGGAACTGGGAAAATGGGACGTTCGGTCGGCCATTGAGGCTGGAGACGACGCTTTGGGGAATATAACGGTCTACGCCCAGCAAATGCTCCTCCGCCAGAGGGACAGCGGGAGGAAGGCGGGGACGGGTTACGTCTTTATCGGCGATGTCAATGGCTTCGATATTCGGCAGGCCAGCCACGTTGAAAGTACATAATAATTAATACAAACATCTATTTTTTCATTTTGAGTAATTATTCGCAAAAATGTATTCACATAATGACATAATACAAGAAAATCCAAGCAAAAATAGGGAATTCTATAATCAAAAGCTTCTCTTTCCCAAACGTACTAATAAATGTTCTAATTACTTCTTTTTCCACTGTTGCAGCGACAAGGTTCTGGCTGAATTTCTTCCAGTTCATGCGGGAACATTTTCAACCTGGAGATATCAGCAAAGCCTATATCGTTCACAGTAGGCCTTTATTTGCATTGTTTCTAATTCTATACAATAAACATGGTGAAGGCGTAATTAAGGAATGCGGATTTTTTGGCCGTATTTTGAATTCCTTTTGTTATTCCTGAACATGTGCATATGTAGTATTTATTATGAAACTTAATAATTGAAATTGGCCTTGATCCATTTACCTGCAGCAAACACAATGTTCCAGACCCTGTGGGAATCCGCCAGCTCCGTGTTGGGTGGGATGAAAAATATATTTCGAGTGTATGAACGATTAAATCCCAGCTGGATCCCGAGACTCCTGGGTCACATCTCTCCGAAGGAGCTGCCCTCTGCCTACGGAGGCTCTGCTTACCGGGGACCAATTCAAGTTTTTGGCTGAAATTCCGTTCAATATATTTTTTCATTTTTTTACTGGAATTTTTATTGTAATAATGCAGTCGTTTTCATATTTTTTATTTGACGTTCAAAAGGACGCCATTAACCAATTTCGTTACCAGTCCAACACTCCTCTTTGGGTCCCAAAGTAAAAAAAAAAAAAAAACTTTTCAAAATATTTCGAGTCGAAGTGAACAAAATGAACTGAAATAAAGGAACTGACATTCAAATAATTTCTATGATGAGCAAGAGAATTTGTGATCAAGCACAAACAAATTATAGACACTATAAAGAGAACACTGAACTGACATTACTGATTCTTCATTTGTATATAAAATATATATATGCATTATACTATTATACATATCTTTTATACCAGTATACTGTGGGCACGTATGCATTTTAAACGCTTGGAAGCTTTGTTCATGATGTATCTATACATAAATATAAATAACGTCTAAACTGATTTTAATTTAAATTTATGTGCATCCAATGTAATTTTTTTCTGCTCATTCCAAGCTCCATATTATATTTCCGCATTCCATGATGACACCCAAAATTACGTGGAAATGTTGCCCTAAAGCATTAAATGGAATTAAATGGGAAAACAATAGAATTAAAACAAACAAAAACAATACACAGAAAGTGTTTACGTGAGAAAACTCGTGTTGGAGTTCCATTGGAATGATAAAGTACACCAATATTGCATGATTCATTTTTATTCCACGCTATTTTCCTTTTTAAACAACTCGCCCACTTTTTGCTTGTCATGCTGGAAATATCTATGAAGTTGCTGGAGATAAATATTTCCCTCCTTGAAAAAACTGATGAAATTACATTTAAATTACAATGTTTGTCAGATCGTATAAAAAACGTTGGTGCATAGTACTATAGTCATTAAATATATAAAAAAAAAAGGTTACTCCAGAAGAGGGACCAAAAGCAAATATGATTTGGAGATAATGGAGACGGGCATTCCCCTTTACCCTTCCATTCCTGTAGTTTAGTATACACTGTAGAATCGTCCAACAAAAGTCGTTTTGAAGTGTTTGTTTAATCGACAATTGCTTCTTATCTCCCCATAACACAATCTGGATGATATTCCATCCACTCCACAAATACGTAGTCACATGGTCAGTCCACATAACTATGCCACAGAGAAAAGTGTTAATTGAATTCAGAGGAGCTTAACACATTCCAAATTTTTATTTAAACGAACAAACGTACAAAAAACTGATTCCAGTTATTTCTAAAGTAATTAAATTGCGGTTTATTTCACGATTTTCATTTTTTTTAAATGGTGTAATTAATTCCTTGTGCCCATATTTATAAATTATTTATAATTTAATTCACACCAAAATTGATTATTATTAATTCAGATCGAGCCACAATGGCATTCCAACCTACAAAGGAGTTTGCAGAGAAGCTTCTCAAACGATCTTTAACCCATGTGGAAGTTGGGGCGGGTTGCAACGCCAACGACAATGTTGCCGGAAGTCTCCAGGCCATCACGGCCACCTCCGCCGACGGCACCGTGTCAAAGGTCGTGGTGAAGACATTTCCTCCCAAGGAAAGTCCACATTATCAGTACGTGAAGGAGAATCAGATTTTCAGGATTGAGGCGAACGTGTACAACGATCTGGCGCCGGCACTTCTCCAGTTTGTCCAGTCACGTGGAGGCTCTTACTCCCTTCCATTACCGGAGATTGTGGGATCCTTCCACAATGACGAGGAAGACTGGATTGCCTTGGAGGATGTTCGTCCTGCCGGATTCCGGATGCCCAGCGTTTTTGAAGGTACATAAATTATTATACAAATACTAGAGCCAACTTACATGCTTTATACATATATTGCTTTAAAATGTATCCTTGAGTTATCACAGAATTATGCTTTTTGCCAAAGAAATTATGATTTTTATGCCTTCTATTTAAGTTTTTTTTTGATAGAAAAAAAAATGGTTTTTGAGCGCTAAATCAACAAATTAGAGGAATTTTTTGTCTTTTCCTGTGCAAAATTCAAGGATTTCACAGAATTTGATATTTACCAGTTTTCTCTAATATTTTTGGGAATAAGCTCTTGTTTGAATTATGCAATTATAATATACAGTTATTTTTGTGTAAAAATTTGTCTTAAAGTATCCATATAACAAATCTAGACTGACACAGAAAATACTAAAAGGAAACCCAATTGTGCTTTTTAAGCTTTTGACTTATTAAATAATTATCTGCACAAATAATATTTATGCTTAAACAAGATTAATTTTATAATATCAAGCACACTTTATATAGAGCGTTTTATCTTTACGCAGGACTTACGTTTGCCGAAACGCGGCTTATACTCCAGGAACTAGCAAAATTACACGCCTATTCGTATGCATTAATCAAGCACCAGGGGGAGCAGCTGTTCGACGCAGACAAAGGTCTCCTATCACGTCTGGACGTGCGCAGTCAGGCGGAATGGCAGGAGAAACGCCTCGGCTTCTTCGGTCTCCTCCAAGCCTCTGTCCAAATTGCGGGGGACGTTTTGGGGGAACAAAAGTCCAACGAATGTCAATCTCTGTCCAAGAAATTACGGGAATTCTTGCCCTCAGCCACGGCCCCAGAAGTGTATGCAGCCCTGATCGTCAACACGGACAAGGATCTCTTCCCCTGCGTCATTCACGGGGACATCTGGACCAATAACTGCCTCATCAAGTACGATGCGACGGGTGAACCGATCGAGGCGAAACTCGTGGATTTCCAGCAAACACGGCGAGGAAATATTTTTGAGGAGTTGCTCTACTTTCTACT
>JAQGBT010006659.1:0-12094 GCA_034698585.1 Disparrhopalites patrizii | reverse complement strand
ACATTATCATACATTATCATACATTATCATACATTATCATACATTATCATACATTATCATACATTATCATACATTATCATACATTATAAGTGTAAAATAATACAAGCCGGGTTGATGAACCCAGTTTCATTCCAGACTAATAATAATTTTGTTGCGGACATTACAAGGAATGCAAATGCCTGATATGATGCGACTTCACACCATTTCAACTTGAAACAGTGGGCGGCAAGACGAGCTAATTTGTGTCCGCGTCCGGGTAAATACCGGAAGTAGGCGTGACATGTGTATTAAGACTTCTGGAATAATGGAAGAAGCTAATGTAAACATCAAAAGACAAAATGTGCGGAAATATTAATTTCCATGAAAATCATGTAAATGTCAAGATACAAAATACATAAAAATGTGGATTAAGTCCGAATACACGCAACAAATGTAAACGTTAAAAGACAAAGTACACGAAAATATGGCATAGGCCGAAAAACAAACGCAGGTAGTGTAAATGTCGGAAGCAGAATTAATAAATATATTTTTCAGGCTAGAAAAACACACCGCAAGGAATCCGAACATCAAAACATAAGAGTATTCGAAAATATAGCTAAGGTCCGAATACAATGAGCAGTACAGTGGAGTCTCTCTATAACAACACTGAAGTGCAAAAAACAGTTCAAAACATGACTAGAAGATCCGTCGTCCGAAGGATGGCATCGCCCAAAAAGGTGAGGGCCGCATTGGAAGCCAATGACCCAAAGGGTCCCACCTGAATCGACATACAAGGTATGGACGCCAGCCGCTTGTGCATTTCCACTTGGAAATCTTGTTTATGGATATAGAAGACCTGGACCTTGAGGTGTTTCTTGATGTTCTGGAACATGTCCGGGAATTCGAAGGCCTTCTCAAAGATGATCGTGTACATGATGGCATCCCAGAGGGCCACGATGCTGAAGAGGACGCCCTCCACGGTGCTGAAGGCAAACGTCCGGATCCCGAAGAAGAGTCCCATGACGGCGGAGGAGAACTGAATGCTCTTCACGGACACAACAATAAATTTTGCTGCCGCATTGAATTGGTGAACCATCAGTTCCAGCCTCCTGGCCTCTTTGTAGGCCTCCAGAATTGATTGAGTATCCATTTGACGATTTTTGCCGAATCTATAATTTCGATTGTATGCTCAGTTTTAACAGAATTTACCCGCTTTCTGGGCTACAGTGGAATTTCTATTTAAAAAGTCTCTAGAACACGATTTTGCCTATACAATAAGATTTGTCATTCCCCCATAGCATTTACACATTATGAACTTGTTCTACATAACAGTATTTTTATAACAACATTTCTCTGCAACAATATACTTTTCCCCGCCCTTCACTATATGTACATAGAATATACGCGTTAGACGTTCCCCGATAAACAACATTTATTTTTTGAGCGGACGTATTGGCAAAACTAAACACTGCGCGGTAGCCAAATCATCCAGTTTCAAATAGAATTTTGTAATTTGCATTAAAACACACGCAAATACATATCTAAAATTTGATTTTTGTACTTTAGCATCATTTTGCCCCAAAATTATTAATGTTCTGCGTAACAGCATTTCTCTACAAGACCATTATTCGTCCTTCCCTTGAACGTTGTTATAGAGAGACTTCACAGTACAGTGGAGTCTCTTTATAACAAGTCTCTTTATAACAAGTCTCTTTATAACAACATTTCTCTACAAGAGCATTATTTTTCCCGCCCTTTGTACATGCAAGGTACATATTTAATGTTCTATGTATATAACAACATTTCCCAGTAACAATATTGTTTTCCTTCCCTTCAGTGTTGTTATATATAGAGAGACTCCACTGTAATATATAAAAGGAAAATGCTTCTTTTTTAAGATTTAAAAAATATTACTTCACATTGTCCACGCTCTTCTGCAAGCCCGAGCTCATGACATTAACAAAGATGAGGATCCACATGAGGTTGAAGGAATAAGTGACACTCCAGAGGAAAACGATGTAAAAGTCAATGCTCACACAGATGCCCTTGGCCAACGTCCCCTGCCAACTTTCAGGAATGTGGACATAGAGGAAATAGAAGGAATCCGGCTCCAAAAAGAAGAAGCCAGCGTGATGGATGGGCGTGATGAGATAAATGATGGCCACATATTTTGCCAGCCACTGTTGACGTCCGTGGCCGGTGCCGGTAGTCTCTTCCGCGCCCTTGGACGTCTCTGCAAAGAGCATAATATCAGGAAATATTGTGCAAAATCACTAATTTGTTGACAATTTGAACCATAAACTTACCGGGAATGTATTGAATCATGTCATTGAAAATTCGTAAGTACACATCCGGCCAGTTCATGAACGTGTGGTAATTCAGGAAGGCCGCCAGGATGCTGAGGAGTCCACAGAAGAGGGGACAGTGCAAGAGGAAGAATTTGGAGGAGTCATAGGTCAAAATTTCCTCGTACACAAACCACCAAATGTAGAAGGAGAGATGGACGACCCAGATCTCCAATTGAATGAAATAAATACCGAGCTTCCAGGGGTTGGTTTCCAAACAAAGTTTCTTTGTTTCTCTGTCCATCCGAATGGGAATCATGCACATGGCGGAAAATGATTCGATCGCCCACCAACTCCAGCGCAAATTTGCTTTCGTCAACATTTTCCCTTTCCCAATACAGTGGACTCTCTCTATAACAACTCTCCTTAACTTTTTCTCTATAACAACTTTATTTTTCAGCCCTTTGTATATGTAATGTACATATTAAATGTTCCATATAACAACTTTTCCATATAACAACCATTTTTGCTCTTCCATTCAGGGTTGTTGTAGCGAGAGTCCACTGTATCTGTTTTTCTAGCAGGAATGCAAGTTTTTGGTGGTGATTGGCTCAAATTTTTCCTTTCAGTACAAGTCAGTACTTTGTTTTTGAAATATGTTTGCACTCTGAAAATAAGTTCTGGAGCACTTACGAATTTAGACATGCACATTGCAATCTATCCATATGCTCCCTGTTGACATTAATCCCGGGGCAAATACTACACGGTGAATGCTAAACGAAATAGCCAACAAATCAAATGGTTAACATATTCGAAGGACGAAAGAGGTAGAAGGAGTTGATGACAATTTCTGCTTATTAGCCCGAATAAAATATTAACAACGGACAACAAAATTACAAGTATACCTAATGCATCCACAGACATGTTCGCGCAAGAACATTTTCATCCCACGATATTCGCATACGTTTGTGAAGATTAGCCGAAGTACCCAGAAATTGTATAAGAGAGAAATCATTTGTAATTACAACATTACCTGTAATGTCCTACATCCTACGTACAAGGCGCATTTGGCCACTATTGAACCAGCAATTTTACATTTAATAACTATAGTTATAATTGACCACTGAACGGGATATGCGTTCACATATTGTTTCAAAGCGATTCCCGTCCAAATTAGAATTTTCAATTTTGACAAAAATTGATTTTCCTCCGACAGAGCTTCCTTGGGAGCCAATTAAAATCGACGTGTATAGAAAGAACGTAGGTTTTGTCTTTCTTAATTGACAAATTTGGGGTGTACTTATATGTATAAATTTAAGAAGAAACCATCTTCTGTCTCTCTTCAAAATTTTATTAAATGGACTTGAACCGTTTTTCAACAGTCCCATACCTATTACCTATACCTGCGAGAGGGTGGGTATGTATTTTAAATTTTAATGAAGCAGTACAGACCAGAATATCACAAGTCGCAATATTGACCAAATATGTATGAGCATCATAATTATTTTATACGACATTCACATACATCGCATGATGTTTGCTCGTAGAAATAAATTAATCAAAGGACTCTTCAATGAAGTAAATAAATGACTTCTACCTCCTCACTCTGAATTTGTGATTGTGCTAGATGCTCATATCTAACACAGGTGCACATACAAACGTGGACAAGTATAGCAATTTTGTACGACAATATTCTATAAATATATAAAATTTACCCATAAATGATCTTAAGTACCAGTATATACCTCAAAATGATCATGTCATTAAGGATAACTATAAGTGTTATGTGTGTCTACCTAAAAAGAATAACACGAAATTATAGGTATCCCATCGATAGAGACATGTTTTATATACATACATATTTTTAGGGTAAAGTTGTAGGTCGTAGCATGGATGGTAGAGCAGATGATGTATAAAATAATAATCAAATTAGCACTAAAATATAGGATGGTCAAATTACGATCGAGGCCTGTTCGCCAGCGTTTCATGTAATATAATTTAAAAATTTTGCAAAAATATTTTTTCCAAACTTTGAATTTCCCTGTTTTTTTTTTCAACGCACTCAAACGTCTATAGAAACTGTACAGATATTTGATTCTATGCAGTCCCAAAAAGTAAAATAAACATATTGGAATGACTAATTGTATAATTCTCATAGAAGGTAATGTTATTCAATTGGTGTTGCAACAATACGATGATGCACCGCAAAAACAAAAGATGGCAAATTTGGCATGCACATAAATATCCACAAATTCCAATGTCAACCTTGACACGTTTGCGAGGGGAAACGCAGACAAATATTCACACATGTTGTCTTCCTACTGCGACATTAGCATCAATATCCATTATTTATTTC
Source organism: Disparrhopalites patrizii (assembly GCA_034698585.1). Taxonomy (NCBI): domain Eukaryota; kingdom Metazoa; phylum Arthropoda; class Collembola; order Symphypleona; family Sminthuridae; genus Disparrhopalites; species Disparrhopalites patrizii. The sequence continues at coordinate 7,474 of JAQGBT010006659.1, read as the reverse complement.
ATCTTCCCAATCTTTAGCATTGGCGTGGAGATGCACGCGGTGGTCCATTATATGCATATACTTACGTTTGTTTTTTGGCGACGTTTGTGGCCTATATATTTAAGAACTTGTCACGTGGTAAAATCCGACGGAACTTTTACATACACGTAAATATCTACAATTTGTCTAAGGAAAAACAGCTTGTAGTGGATTTTAGGCAAGCAGCTGAAGACAAAATTTAAATTAATGGCTACAGCTTATAATAATATTGTGCCTATATATATTGACCTATATATCGTACGATTGAATTGAATTTGTTTCTCATTAATCTTAGACACAAATACATACAAAAGCGGAAAAGTACCTCAAAAAATTTATTAGGTTTCATGTTTTTGGCAGTCAAGCAAATTGTATGAAGCATGTGAAAATAACCTTGAGAATTGACTATCGATGGAGGAAAGATGCACTCCAGAAATTTGACCTAAATTCCAGTGACCCAATTACATTTAATGGCAGTACACCAAATAGAATAGCAAAGAAAAAGAGTCCTCACATTTTTCCCATGTAATTTCATCATTCTCAACAGAAAATTTGTCCGTGCAGGGATCACACAACAGGGATCACAGCGCAATGCTGTGATTATTATAAATACAAGTAAACATTTTGACCCTGTGAACATAAATATACTCCTTTTCGATATTAAAATAATTAAATTGTAATTATCGATTAAATTATAAATTGTTAGAACTAAAATTCCAAACCAAGTCTGAATTCCTCAAAAAAAAAAAAAAAAAAAATTTGCACGCATGCATTGGACAATAGCATTTCTGCTAATTTCGACTGTGGTCGAAACTTCCTCTGCGGACACCATCAATTTGGCCAAGGTCCCATGTGGAAGGCAAGTGAAGAGTTCGGCGCAGATGCGGAACCCTAAAATCGTGGGCGGGGAGGCTACGACTCCTGGAGAAATCCCTTGGATCGTTTCCATCCGGAGACTCCATGACAGTCACTTTTGTGGCGGAGTAATTATCGACGAACGGCACATCCTCTCCGCCGCCCACTGCTTCCGGGACTTTACCATGCGGACTCAGGAGCCATCCCAAATGGAGGTCATCGTGGGAGAGCATGACCAGTTCGATTCTGAAAATCCCATAAACGCCATTTCCATGAAAGTGGCCTCCATCCACGTCCATCCGGAATACCAAAGCGAGAGCAAAATAAACGATATTGCTATTCTCAGACTGCAAAGTGCCATCACGTGGAGGGACAACGTCCAGCCGGCATGTCTTGGCCATGGGCCGGATGACACTGAAGGAGGATTCACCGGGACGGTCGCGGGATGGGGATTGACCAGCAACGAGCATAGCCGCTTGCCCAACGAATTACGGAAGGTGGCAGTGAAAATTTGGGAGAATTCCACTTGCTTAAGCTTCTTGCGGAGTCGTCTACGCTCGTATTTTGGGAGTGGACGGGAGCAAATTTGTGCCGGGACGGCCTTGAAGGATTCCTGTGATGGGGATTCTGGGGGCCCTCTGATGGTTGGGGAGGAATTTCAACTTGTTATTGGACTTGTGTCCGGGAGATTCGACGATGATTGTGGCTCCAGAGGACTTCCTGGTATCTACACACGCGTTTCCCATTATATGGGATGGATAAAGGACTTGATCAAATCTCAATCTTTATAAAATTTTGTAGACGTCAACGAGAAGTATAATATTTCGTGATTAGGAATTCTGAAAAAGTGCGTCTTCCTAGTATTTCATCAATAAGCTAATGATCACTTATCTCCGCTTAGGCATACAGCTATGATATAGACAAACGTGGATCCACTTTTATATCTGGAACATCAGGTATATAGCCGTGACATACTGACTTATGATATTTTTAATAAAACAAGCACGTGGAGGAAATTAAACGGTTCTGGCTCTATTGGGTGTTGGACTCTCTTTAATTAAAATTAAGTATAGTATTAAAATCCCGATTATTTATGTTTGACCTGTGCTTTCTTCCACACAATGCCACAGCCATGCTATGTACTGTCGACTTTTAATTTTTTTTATCTACATCCGTGTATACAGAAAAAATGCTTGCATATAATGTACAAAATGTGTAACTTGTCTCCGCAACAACATCAACTATATAGTAATGACTAATGGTCTAAATCTTTGTAAATTTAGTACATCCGCACAACTTGTATTGATTCATTTGACTAATGCCTACAGGCAGATGCCACAAAATGAATTTCGGGACATCTTGACCGCGAAATTTATTTACCGCCATCAATTGTATGGATTTTACCGTTACAATGTGCACAAATAGTTACTCATTCTTGCGCTTTGTCCATAGTTAGACGGAGATTACCTTTAAGCACTACCAAATCGTTTTGCCGTACCATAAACTGGGGAACATACATAGCGAAACACACTGAGGAACCACAAATTTTGTACGAAATTTATGTATGTGAAGGTTAAAGTTCGATAATTTAGTGAACTTACAACAATTTAGATAATACTAAAAGTCTCTATGCAGTATGATCTTGTGGTAAAACACTTGATTTAGGAACACGAGTCTGATCCTCAGCGAACGGCAATAAGCAAAGACGCAACTTGTGAGAAGACGAAATTAAAGAAATTCGGGCAGGTCTCTCGCTCCATGGCGTAGAAAATCCCCAGAAATGCCTGGCATTTGGCAACTGCCGTCGCTCTCTTCAGAATATATTCTTTCTCCAACGTCGGCAAACCCTTCAGTAGTGTCCGGATGAGGGCAGCACGAGTGCGATCGATATTCTCTGGAATCTGGTACATTCTCCCGAAAAGTATAACATACAAACGGGAGAGGTACACCCCCATGCCCAGCATAGACAGGGCGAACCAGGGATGAGTGTGAATCAGCTTTATCCCAATGAATCCCGCGGCGACACACAACGCAAAGGATGTCTGCTTGCAAAGGTAGAAGAAAGTGCTGTAGACACGATTGAACATCTGCATTTCAACCTGCGTTTCAATCATTTTCCTCAGAGTTCCCCTTGTTGTGAATGATAAACTGTAAATCTCCAAATACGACATCACTTGACCGAATGACTATTGCTACACATTTTTCGGATATATTTTTAAATTATGCATTATTGGTGTATCGTACCTGAAGAAATCATCGATGAGGTGTGGCAGAAAGGACGTGATCACGTACATCCACAGATATAGAGACAGGCGAGGAGCTGCATGAGTAGCCAAGCTTCCACAGAGTACATAACAAGGAAGCTGTAATTTCCCTTCCAACTTTGCGGCAACGTGAAATACAGTAGATAACTCGCATCATGGTCGAATGCAATGAGCGCCATTGCCCACAATCCGGTTACAGGCAAGCCTGCGGGAAGAGCTATAATCGTGAGCTCACACAGGTTGAATGTTTTCAAATTCTCCAGAATTTCTCCAATTCCAGATTTCAGCCCTAAAATCCAAGTGCTTACTTAAAATGTCCAAAACAAAAAAATGTACATGAAAAGAATTATTCCAGCGCTGGCATGCTTACCAATCAAATTTTGTTGCCCTTTACATTTATCCAAATGCAGCCTGGAAAGGAGGTGACAATTTTCCCATCCATTTTTGGACACAACCTGGACCATGCTTAAAAGGGCTAAGTTTGCAACAATGACATACATAAGGTTGAAGCAAAATGAATGGAATCGGAAATACTGGGGCTTCACAAGGGATTCCACCAACCGCAGTCCTTTATAACCAACGCCCAAAAATCCAAACACAGATACTTGGATTTTCCACAGCCACAAACGAGAACTTTTCTCCACAAATTTCAATGCACCCGACAACTGGTTGAAGGTGATCGGGAGGAAATTAAATTGTGCTAGGAATCCCAGCGCTTTAAAATTTAAAACTAGAAAGTCTCGTTTCAACATTTTAGTTTCAAGACCGTACAAATGTTTTCACTGGTAAATCCGTATTGTAAAGCACAGCTGTACAAACTACCTGAACGGTCTATACCTGTCAGTTGCGATGAAGTTAGTACTACATTCCCTGTGCCATAAATAGATGCCACTAATTGTAAGGGAGTAATTTCATTATTGTATATTCATCCACTGTATATCGTTTCTTGGACGCTGTACATAAATTATTTATGGCTGAGTAATGTATTTTTTTTGTTTCTGTGGTTGAAAATATGTAAAGCTTTCAACGTTCTGCCAACCTTAAAAAGGAGGCAAGCGTGTATTCTGAGCAGAATTTTGTTGTGCAAATCTATATAGAAAAATTATTCCTATTTAGACGAAGCACGAATTGGCCCAGTTATGGCGATTTTACCGCGCCAAGTTCAAAGATAGGAATTTTTGAAGAAATTAATATACTTTCTTAAATCGCCAAAGATTCCAAATAAAAACCATTTTTAAACTAATTAATGTCTTGAAACTCGTTTTAGCATTGTTCTTTCAGCAAACAAATCTTAACTGACTAAAACGAAATAAAATACCGAGTATTCCACTTAAACGTTCTTAGTGCTGACTTGCGTGTATACACCTGGAGGTTGAGTGGATATTTTATGGTTTAATATAAGATTGGTTCCGGGGAAACTAGAATATTTTTTGCGTTTTACTATTTCACAGCGTCGCGTGGAGTACCAAAAAGTGTTATTCTTTCTTTAAGTAAAGCTATAGTGGAAATTGAAGTGCCTTGCCTTGATTGGCTTTTAAAGCTGTAATGGCTAAATTGCTGATGTATATTGGATAGATCTACGGTGGAGTCTCTATATAACAAGTCTCTTTATAACAACATTTCCATATGACAACATTATTTTTTCCGCCCTTCGTACATGTAAAGTAGATATTAAAAGTTCTCTATAACAACTTCACCCTGTAACAATATTTGTTGCCCTTTCCTTCAGAGTTGTTATATAGAGACTCCACTGTACATATGTAATTCCTTTTTCACTCTGCCGAAGAACTCACACTCTGCCTAGTACCACTTCGTCTTCCAATGTAGAAATATTGAAAGCATCAATTTCCCCAGAATTGATAGTGTCTTCTACATATTATATGTGGCTATGAAATATCCGGCCCATTGCCCATTACGACTTGTAGGCAATACTTTGAATTTGAAATGTCGTTTTATTACTTCGATTTTTTAGCGATTCGCGCGCTTGATGGCGTTCCCAGGTTGGCACACGTAAATTATATCTAATCTAAACTGACATATTCTGCCATACAATGCTTGCTACAGTGAACTCTTGCTATAACAACCCTGAAGGGAAGGGAAAAAATGGTTGTTATAAGGAAAAGTGGTTATATGAAACATTTAATATATACATTCCATATACGAAGGGTTGAAAAATAAAGTTGTTACAGAGAAAAAGTTGTTATAAGGAGTGTTTTTATAGAGAGAGTCCACTGTATTTGTTTATGACGATGTGCCGGATGGTCGGTATACCTATATTAGGGGAATCTCCCTATGTAGCAAGTAACCCAGCAACATGTAAAAGGAATGCCAGCGCCTTGAGATTGAAAGCCAAGTAGTCTAGTTTTATCATTGCTCTTTCAGGTGGGACTCCAAATCTGGACTGGCCCGCACGAAATAAAATGCAGAGTATTCCACTAAAACTTCCTTGTTTTTTCGCGGATGTACAAGGGTGTTTCACATGGATTTATGGATGCCTTCCTAGTGGCTACATAATAGGCGATCAAATATTGTATTTACAGTCAACTCTCTCTATAACAGCACCCTGCAAAGCAACAAGTTTTGCTTGTTACAGCGACAAACTGTTATAGAGAAGAGACATTTCTATGTTAGCAATTGGAGAAAGTTTTTGAGGGGATCATTTTTTGATGCTGCTGTAGCGAGAGTACTGTTATAAAGGGGACCGTTATAGAGAGAGTCTACTGTATAACAAGTCTCTTCATAAAAGCATTTCTCTGTAACAACATTAATTATCCAGCCCTTCGTACATGTAAGGTGCATATTTATAGTTCTATATAACAACTTTTACCTGTAACAATATTTTTTGCCCGTCCCTTCAGAGCTGTTATATAGAGACTCCACTGTACTTTTCCCTTCATTGGCTTTTCATACGTGATGACTAAATTCCTGGTCTATAAAACAAATGGAGTTTTTCACAGTTGGATTAATTTCCGTCGTATTAATCAATAACTTTTTTTTGTCCCCGCAGAAATAATCAGTGCAGGGGAATTGCCCCAGAATTGTATGCTTTAGTATGTACTGCGAAACGTCTTTTTGTCCCTTTACAACTCTCGTATGGTTTATGGCATTCCCAGTTTGCCGCATTCAACTTATCTCGTCGAATTTCTCTGGCAAATAATATTTGCTTTTACATACACTTAGTGACGAAGATGGATGTAGTTGCCGTAGTCATACGATTATTCTAATTTGTGCCTATTTTGCGGCTTTCTAAAATTTCAAGGACTACAAGTCTGTCCCTTTCAGGAAACACCCGAAAAAAAACACTCCCATAAAGGTTCAATCGGATTTTAAAGCGTTAAAAGTTGAGGATTTGCTAAGGGACAACTTTTCCGTACAATATAAAGCATTATTAGGGGAATTGCTGATCAAATTTATCGTATAGAGATGGTAAAACTCTAAATTTTCAGGGAAATAGGGAAATTATAAATTACTAGGTCCGGCCAGGCATACAAAAATTATTGTTTTGTCATTTATGTCGCAGAAATTTTGCCAAGGAATGTTTTCTTCCAGAACTTTGAAACAAGATTTTACCTGGAGTTTGCATATAGCCTTGCTATAAAGATAGTAATTATTGACAAGAAATTATAGGTTACATTTTTACGTTGAATTTCAACATCCAGTTTTGTCGCTGAACTATAATACAATCGCCACAAACATAAATAGTACAAAAAAAGTTGGTATTTTGTAATCCCTTGCCGGAAGGCACTGATGTTGCAAGTCCGCAATTAATTTCAGCATTGTACTTAAAGGCTACATTCACCCCGTTCAAGTTGCACAACTGTAAGAATTTACAGTCGACTCTCGCTATAACAGTACACTATAGCATCAAATTTCTCTTGTTATAGCGAAAAACTGTTATAGAGAACTGACATTTCTATGTTAACAAATGGAAAGAGATTTTGAGGAGAGCATTTTTTGCTGCTGTTATAACGAGAGTATACTGTTATACAGGGGACTATTATAGAGAGAGTCGACTGTACATACACGTATTGGATATATCTATCTAGACATTTATTTCTACATACATAATTGTAATACTTGTTCCTGGGAGCATTCACAAAAACCAGTATATGCATGAGAGCTAAGTATAATTCAATTCAGTTTTTTCTTCGTTCGTCTGCACTCTAGTTTTGGCAACATTGCTCTTTAATAAGGAAATATTACTGAGGAGGTAGCACTACAGTCGACTCTCACTATAACAGTCCTCTCTATAAAAATACCCTCACTATAACAGCAGTCTGGGATCCCCCCGAGAGCTTTATCAAGTAAACGGCTCCTTCTATAAAAGCACTTGCTAT
>JAQGBT010006658.1:0-12098 GCA_034698585.1 Disparrhopalites patrizii | reverse complement strand
AGAAAAATTAGATAAATAGAAAAATTAGATAAATAGAAAAATTAGATAAATAGAAAAATTAGATAAATAGAAAAATTACAAAAAATGCAAAACATTTACAAAAAACAAATAATTAAAATGTAAAAGCCCATGAAATAAGTTTAAACATTAGAAATTTAAAAAAAATTGAAATGTAAACGAAATCACCATAATTTTAAAACAAAATTAAAAACAAAAATAAAAAAAGCGGAGAAAATTGCCCAATAAAAATATCAATAACTAAAACAACAAAACGTTAAATAGAAATCAGAAAAGATTAAAAACTGAAAGTGTAAAACATTAATAAATGACGATAAATGCAAAAACTTAAAATGGAAGCGAATGCACAAAAAACTAACAAATGAAATCGTTATTAAGTGAAAGTAACTTTAGCCGTTTCAGTTGTAACATTTATGAATGATTTAGGCATAAGCAGGGGAATACAAAGCAGAATATTAGCTGCATTTTTATGGGTGAAAGCCGGAGAAAGTGAGTGTAAATTCAATTGATAAAATTAATTTTGACGCATAGAACAATAATTATATTCATGTTGTAGTGTAAACGCTATTTGCATTGATAATCCATACATGATTTTTTCATTTGCTACTCGCGCAATTATATTGAATAGTGCATTTCCACAATGAATAATGCTGGCGAAAGTTGAAGGAGAAAGCAGAAAAATGGCTAATCATCCACGATAATACATACACACATCCCTAAAATATGAAATGACACAGCAAAATAAAAAAGGAAACATGGCACTAGGAAAACGCGGGGGAGTTGGCAAGGTAATAACCCCGAAGATCAAAGCACGTCCTCAAGAGCCGGAAGAGTGTGGAAGATGAGGCTAAATATTGGGTCACAGCTTGCATGTAAATAATATGAGGGCATAGAACTCACTTCGAGCCTTGAATGAGAAGGGAAAAGTGCGGGCGAAGCAAAAACAAAAAAGGAAACAGCATATGAATAGTAATTGAAAGAGCGGAGGGAGAGGACCAGATAGAGAGAACAGGAGGGAAATTGAGAGAGAAAGTGCGAGAAAGAAAGAATTTGAATTTGGGATTGTTTTCCTCCTCAAACCTCCTGAGAAAATGGGAAATGCAGGATAATATGAGAAGACTAACATAAAGTAGAGAGTGCGAGGGGAGGGAGAAATGGAGATCATATCATAAAACCTTAATATGAGTCTCTCTTCCACTTCTCCCTCTCTCTCTCACTTTCTCTCAAATCTCCCTCTCTCACCAGCTTCCTCAATGCGGGAGTCGGAGGAGCAACAAAACCCACGATGACAAATTTAAATAAAGAGCAAGGACTTTCTCCCTACAAGCGGTGGGTCCTCGTCCAAGTAGTAACATCAACAGGGACAGGAGAGAAAACTTGGAGGAATTGCAAAAATCTTTTGCAGCAATTCCATAGGAAATAGGGACACACCGGAGAGAAGGAAAGTGCTATCAAACTACACTCTCTCTCTTTCATTCTCTCTCTCTGTCTATCTTTTCTCTCTCTTTCTCGCTCTCTCTCTCTTTCTATATTTTCTCTCTCTTTCCCTCTCTCTCTCTCGTTCCCTCTCTCTCTCTTTCTCTCTCTTTCTCTCTCTCTTTCTCGTTCTCTCTCTCTTTCTATCTTTCCGCTCTCTTTCTCTGTCTCTTTCTCGTTCTCTCTCTGTCTATCTTTTAGCTCTCCTTCTCTCTCTCTGTCTCTATCTTTCTCTATCTTTCTTTCTTGTATTCGCTCTCTCTCTTCCACTTGCCGGTGCATGCTGCAGAGACCCATAATAATACAAATCTAATACCCCAACTACGACCTGCGTCGCCTATTCAGGGAATAAGTAATAAAGAGTGAAACAGCACAGAGGGCCGCTAAGAGAGTGCATGAGAGAAAATACATATGGGCAGGCCGAAACTGTGGCGCATGAAGAGAGAAAGCAAGGGCAAGTCCAAAGTTAAAAATAAAGCAGAAGCCTGGGAGGAGAAAGGGGAAAATGATACAAAGAATGAGGAGGTAAAGAAAGACGAGAGAGAGTTAGAGAGAGTGAGAGAGAAAGGTAAGAGGCAAAATAACTGGAGCAATGTTTAAAATCAAAAGTCGAGTCCCAAGAAACAGGTCGAGAGAGAAAGCAGCGAGAGAAGACAGACAGAGAGATCTTACAAAGAGCAGACAGGAAAAGTGAGACAGAGCAAGGGGAGCGGAGAAAGGCGACACAAATAGGGATGCAGTAGGGACGAAATACTAAAAACGGAGGACCAAGAGAAGGCACAGCGAGAAACGAGAAAGAGAAGAAAAAACAAAAAGAGAGAACGAGAGAAATAAGCAGAGAGAGACAGCGAGAGAAAGAAAAGCAAAATAAAGAACGAGAAAGCAAGAGAGAAAAAAAGAAAAAAAAGACAACAGGCGAGAGAACGAGTGAGGCAGAAAAAAACAAAATAGCACGAGAGAGAAAGAGATAGTGGGATTTAGAAACAGAGAGGAGAGGGAGAAGAGACAGCGCGAAAGCCATGGAGAGAGAGAACGTGCAAAGGAAAAGGAAATTGACGAGAGAGAAAAACAGACGTTTAAATGGAGAAACGCCAGAGAACAAATGCGGACTGAGAGAGACGACAGAAAGAAAGCATAGAGACGGAGAGACGAGAGAGAATGCGGGTGTATTAAAATACATTGAGATAAGGATGAGAGAGACAGTGTAAGTGAGAGAAGCAGATTGGCACCTAGAAATGATGAGAATATGAGCAAAATAGAAGGAAATGGCCTACGGAAGGAGAGAACGGAGAGACCCAAGCAAAAGGAATAGCTGTTGAGAGAGGAAACGAGGATGTGAAGAAAGCCCAAAACGGAAAAAGTAATACGAGTCCCCACATGGCACATGAATAAAATAGAAATGATAATGCTGTTGCCCTTTCCCATGGAGAAAACTCGTACTCTCCAATGAAGAGAATAAAAAATAGGAAGGGGAAAGTGTCGGAGAAAGTTCACTTTCCCCATAAGCACAGACACTCAAACTTGCGTATACACAAGTTCCCGCTTTGTACATTTTCCCCCGTCAAGCAGAATCACCAAAGGAATGCCAAAAAAAAGGATGAAAAGAGCCTTTCGAGAGTCTTGTGGATGGAAAGACGGGAGAGAAAACGTAAGAAAAAAATGGGAAGAACCACTATCGTCCATTAGATGGACGGACAACACTTATGTGTCGTCTCATAAAAAATTCCACTTCATCCACTTTCTCCCCCAGAAAAATCCCTTCTTTCTCCCCGTAAGATCCACTTCATTTTGGGGGTTTTGCTCCCCAAAAAAATCCGGGAACATCCCAATAATTCACATGTTAGACGTCTTCCATCAGTATCAAACGTGGGACTTTCACCTACCTTTCCCAGCTTTCACCAGAATTTAAATTGTTATATTTTTTTGGGAGGAAAAAAGTTTTCTTTTGTGAATTCAGCCTTGGGAATGGACGCAGATGAGGGCTGAGTCAAGGTTAGATTTCCTTCTAACATGTACTTGCCCATCTTTTTTTCTTGCCGGCTGCTTTCACTTTCAGATAAATCTTTCCGCTTTGATAATTGCACATGTTCCCAAGGAATTACGTGCATAGGAGAAAGTAAGGGGAGAAAGAGAAAGTCTCGAATTTTTGATTTACTACAAAAGGGAAACGGAACCATCGGAAAAGTCTTCATTATCTCCGCTTTCACTCCTATATATGTTATATATTATCATATATAATGTTCCATAGAAAAAAACATCACAATTCATCTGCCAGGATGCATCCTGTAGTATTTATTTACCCTTTTCTTTACTCCTAGAGAATCTCCCCCAAAGAATGTGGAATGGACTCTTGTATGGTTCAGCTAGACTTGCCCATGCATGAAGTGTGTTGGCAAAGGATTTTGGTGGGTTTTTTTCTCTCCCTTTTTTGCTCTAGGATAGTCCAGATAAGGAACCGGAAAGCTCTGTCTAAATGCGGCGCTCCTGACCCATTTTCGTCTGTTTCGTCCTTCTCAAGCACGTTACAGGAAATCTCAAGACGAAGAGACAGGAGAGGAAGGAGAGAGAGAAAGAGGGAAAATTAAATTGGGTTTCGTTAGTCATTTGCTGATATTTTAAGGAGGAAATGCGGGCCTCGTGAGCTTTAAATTTTATTTTTGTATTAAATGTTTTTTCTCCTCACAATATTTTGTCGTGTGCTACTTTTTTCCAGATTTTTCTGGGTTAAACAGCTATTATGATTTCTGAGGATTTCTCTCAGTCTGTTTTCCCCTACATTTTTCCTACTCTCATGTACGATAATTAATAATTTATTTTATGCTTTCTACGGCTTTTTGCAGGTTGGAGTTTTCGCTTTTGCACTTATTGCATTTATTTGATTTTATCCTAACATTTAATAATATAAAACGTATTTTTCAGCCTGTTTATGTTTTCTAAGCGAATTCAAAGGGTTAGAACTGCAGGAAAATTACTACTTGAAATTATACTGGACGAATTTTGAAAATAGACGCCAATTTTAGATCTTCGAGGGGGAAATTTAAAACAATATTAATCTATTGGCTATATATCAGCAATGTGTTCGAAAAACCAAATAAATGCTATCAAACACAAAATTTAGATATGTACATGAGTTTTTGAAAGTATACAAAGATTTTTCTGCCCACAAATGACAGAATTTTAGAAATAAATTTCGACTATTTAATTTCGTTTCGATATATTAATTCCGATTATTCTTTAATTTACATTTTTTATATTAACCGCGATTTTGTTTATATTAATTTCCAGTTTTTATATTAACCGCGATTTTGTTTATATTGATTTCCAGTTTTTATATTAACCTCGATTTTGTTTATATTAATTTTCATTTTTTATATTAACCGCGATTTTGTTTATATTAATTTTCATTTTTTTTATATTGATTTCCATTTTGTTTGTATTAATTTCCATTTTTTATATTAATTTCCAATTTTTATATTAATTCCCATTTTGTTTATATTAATTTCCATTTTTATATTAATCCGATTTTTTATTTTAATTTCTATTTTTCTATAAATTCCGATTTTTTTTACATTAATTTCGATTTTTATCGATAAATCAATTCATATATAGAAGATGATTGCACCAAGATGATTTTGCTATTTATATACAGTCGTCATTTTCAGTTTCTTTTGTGTTATATAACTTTTTCCTGCGTTTCCATCTTGTATGTAAATCCCTTAGTTTTTTCAGCCCAGGCAAGTCCCAACAAATTCGACGAAGTTCGAAATGAAATCGAATTCAATTAATTTCCAAGGAGATAAAGAGAATTCGCAAATGTTTCGTAATTTCTGTAATGCCTGTAGTTCTCTCTATAATGCGTGTAGAACATAGGAATACGGCCAGGAATAACTCCCGGGTATTTCCCAAGCCGGTTTTTTGGAGCGTTGAGGAAATTAAGGAGAAGAATTTGACAAATTAAAGACCTCTCTCCCTATCTTCAGTGCCCATAATAAACCTCGTGTTCCATTGAAAGCACGGGGGAGACCTCCTTCCACAGTGACTAAACAAGAGAGGAAATGACTTCGGAATTGAGTGTGTGTCTGTGGAGGAAAATAATCAGGAGTCGGGGAGAGTGAATTGGAAAGGAGTAAATGTGGCGGAGCGCGGGAGTAACACAGAGATAGAGAGAAACTGGGAGACATATTAAGATCGGGCGAGCGAGAGAGAAAGGGAAAGAGAGAGTCAAAATTAGAGAGACAGCGAGACCTAACAGAAGAGAGAGAACGTATAGCACAGGGAAATAAAGAGATACTGACGACGTGAATGCAAGGACAGAGAAAGCAGGGAAGCGAATGGGACAAAAACACATAAAGCGGCAGAGAGTGCGAAAGAAAATAGACCAGAGAAAAAAAGCCCAATAATAAAAAAAAATGGAACGATAAAGAAAAGAGAGAACGGGGAGAAGAGAGCGAGAGGAAGAAAGTGAAGGGAAGAGAGAGAGAGAGCAGAAAAGACGGAGAAATCCTGTAAGACCAAGAGAGAAAAATGGAGAAAACCCCAGAACGAAAGAGAGAATAGGAGAGGCGAAAAGGGAGAGAAAGAGAGAGAGGAATTGCCAGAGAATAAAAAGGAGAAAGAGATGAAAAGTGAGAAAGCGAGAGCAGAAAGAGAGAAAAGGAGAGAACGAGAGAGGGAGCAGAGAGCGAGACAAAAAAAAAGGGAGCACACGCGACAAAAGAAAGAGAGAGCATGAGAGCAAATAGGGACGAGAGAAGAGACGAGAAATAAAGAAAGAGTAAGTACACGAAAAAGAAAGAGAGAGAAATGAGACGAAAAGGAAAGAGAGAACGCAGACGAAAAAGAAAGAGAGAGAAATGAGACGAAAAAGAAAATGAGAGAAAGGAAACGAAAAGAAAGAAAGAAATGAGACGAAAAATAAAAAGAGTGAAAAGACTAGCGAGAAAAAGAGAGAGACGAAAGGAACGTGAAACAACGAGAAAGCATCAGTAAAATCGAGAGAAACAGGAAGAGAGAGAGGGAGAGTAAGAGACAAAGAGAGAGAGTGAAACGGAGAGATAAAGCAAGGATAAGAGAAAAAGGGAGTGAAAGATAAAGAAAAAAAGAAAGCAAGGAAGAGATAAAGACAGAGAGAAGGAAACAGAGACGTAGAAAAATCAAGAGCCAGATCGAGAAGGAGGGAGAGAGAAAGCCAAAAAGAGAGAGAAAGAGAAAAGGGAGAGGGAAATGTAAGGAGAAAGAGAGACAGGGAGAGAGAGGACGGAGGAGAAACTACGAGAGAGACATGAAGAGAAATGTAGAAAGAAGCAGGAAAAACGCCACAAGATTTGGGCAGAAAGTAACAGAGAAAAGGGCGGAAAACCAGCGAGAAAGAGAGAGACATAGAGAGAGAAAAGGGCAGAAAACAGCAAGAAAGAGAGAAAAATAGAGAGAGGAACGGACAGAAAATCAGCGAGAAAGAGAGACAATTTGGGAGAGAAACAGTAGAAAATCAGATAAATGCAGAGACAGGGAGAAAAGTAGAAAGAGACAAGGAAAAAGAAATAGAGAGAAAAAAGGAACCGAGAAATACAGAGAAAAAGGAAGAGATGAATAGAGATAAAAAAGGAAGAGATGAATAGAGATAAAAAAGGAACAGACAAATAGATCGAAAAAGTAAAAGAGAAATAGAGAGAAAAAAGGAACAGAGAAATAGAGAGAAAAAGGAAGAGAGGAATAGAGATAAAAAAGGAACAGACAAATAGAGAGAAAAAGTAAGAGAGAAATAGAGAGAAAAAAGGAACAGAGAAATAGAGAGAAAAAGGAACAGAGAAATAGAGATAAAAAGTAAGAGAGAAATAGAGAGAAAAAGTAAGAGAGAAATAGAGAGAAAAAGGAAGAGAGAAAAAGAAACAGAGAAATAGAGAGAAAAAGAAACAGAGAAATAGAGAGAAAAAGTAAGAGAGAAATAGAGAGAAAAAGGAAGAGAGAAATAGAGAGAAAAAAAGAGAGAAATAGAGAGAAAAAGGAAGAGAGAAATAGAGAGAAAAAGTAAGAGAGAAATAGAGAGAAAAAGGAACAGAGAAATAGAGAGAAAAAGTAAGAGAGAAATAGAGAGAAAAAGGAAGAGAGAAATAGAGAGAGGGAGAAAGCAATATAAACAGAAAGGGTGAGAGAGAGAAAGGGAGTGAGAAAGGAAGAATAAGGAAGTGCTTCCATCGGAGATGTAAATAGGAGTAAAGTGAGTGTAAACGGGAAGAGGATATTTGTGTGTGTGTGGCACAGTGTTTGCTGTGTATGCTTGTGTATGTGTTTGAAAAAGAGCGGAGCATTTACATGTGATTTGGTTATGTTTCCTTATCGAGGTTTCCACTCCACGACTACCGCTCTCACTCCACACGCAAAGAGGATTCACAGTGGGAATTTACGAGGTGATAATGGTGAATCTGGCACTGGCTCTCCTTCCCTCCCTTTCTCTTTTCTCCCCCTTATAGATCCCTCCTTCCCCCTCCCAAGGAGCTAAGGTGTACATATGTAGTACACGGAGACGTTCGTGTTCTCTCAGGGAGCTTCCTCTCCCATGTAAAGATACTTTGACATGATAGTACTCCTAGTAAACATGTTCCTTTCCGTTAGCCCATCTCCAATTTCCTTTCTCACTTTCTCTTCCTCACTCCCTCACTCACTCTCTATTTTCTTCTTCTGGAGCTCCGCGTTTCCTTTAAGGCACTCCGTCCCTCAGCTTCACACGCTATTTAGGGAGTTTGATCTCTCTTCACAGTTTATTTTCTCAGCTAGTTCCTCTTCGTCTTTGGTTATTTTTAGAATAGTATGTTTTACATGTAGCACACATTGTTGTCCGGGTCTCTGGTTTTAGGTTACTTTCTCCATGCTCTCATAATGTCACATTGTTTGCCATTCCTCTTGTTTTTGTGTTTTTTTATTATGCTTCTATTCTCCTCTCTTTTTTTATTTTTCATTTTCTCCTCATTAATCTTTTCAGCGTCTTTTGTTCTCTCAGCCATCTCTTTCTCTCTCTAAATTGTCTCTTTCCTTTTCTACTTCTCTCTCTCGGTCTTCGCTTTCTCTTTCGGCCTTGGTCGTCTCTTTACCTCTCTCTCTCGGTCTTCTCTTTCTCTCTCTCTTGGCCTTCTCTTTCCCCCCCCTCGGTCGTCTTTCTCTCGGTTATCTCTGTCTCTTTCTCTCTCTCGGTTATCTCTGTCTCGTTATCTCTCTCGGTCTTCTCTTTATCTCTCTCTTGGCCTTCTCTTTCTCCCCTCGGTCGTCTTTCTCTCGGTTTTCTCTGTATCTTTCTCTCTCTCGGTTATCTCTGGCTCGTTATCTCTCTCGGTCTTCTCTTTATCTCTCACTGTTTTGGCTTTCTGTTTCTCTTTCTGCCTTTGTCTTCTCTTTCCCCCTTGATCTTCTCTTTGTCTCTATCTCGATCTGCTGTCTCTGTTTCTCTCTCTTCCGATCTTCTCTTTCTCTCTTTCGATCTTCTCTTTCTCTCTCGATCTTCTCTTTCTCTCTCTTCCGATCTTCTCTTTCTCTCTTTCGATCTTCTCTTTCTCTCTCGATCTTCTCTTTCTCTCTCTCTCTCTCTCTCTCTCGATTTCTCGTTCTCTCTATCGATCTTCTCTTTCTCTCTTTCTCTCTCTCTCGATCTTCTTTTTCTCTCTCTCTCTCGATCTTCTCTTTCTCTCTTTCTCGATCTTCTCTTTCTCTCTTTCTCGATCTTCTCTTTCTCTCTCTCTCTCTCTCGATTTCTCGTTCACTCTATCGATCTTCTCTTTCTCTCTTTCTCTCTCTCTCTATCCTCTTTTTCTCTCTCTCTCTCGATTTCTCGTTCTCTCTATCGATCTTCTCTTTCTCTCTCTTTCGGTATTCTCTTTCTCTTTCGGTATTCTCTTTCTCTTTCTCTCTCTTTCGGTCTTCTCTTTCTCTCTTTCTCTTTCGGTCTTCTCTTTCTCTCTCTTTCGGTCTTCTCGTTCTGTTTCTCCCTTGGTTTTCTCTTTCTGTCTCGGTCTTTTTTTCTCGGTCTCGGTTTTGTTTTATCTCTTTGTGTATGTCCTCTCGCGGTCCTCTCTCAGTCCTTCCTCTCGGTTCCCGCTCTCCCCCGTTCCTCCCTTTATTTCTCTCTTTTCTCTTTATCTATCTCGTAATTTTAATTCTCCATATCTTTTGTTTTTGTTTGCCTCTCTCTCAATTCCCCCTTTTATTCTCTCGTCTCTCTTTGTCTCTCTCTCAATGCTCCGTTTCTCTTGCTTCTCTTTCATTCTTGCTCTGCTGCCGGTGTCTCTCGCAATTCTGTCTTTCTTTCTATCACTCCTCTTTGTCTCCATCTCACTCTCCCTTTTTTACCCGCATTCATTTTTCCCTTTCCCTTTATTGTTTCTCTATGATTTCGTCCTTTTGTTCGAATATCTCTCCAGTGTCCTCCCATTGCTTTGCTTATCTCCATGAATGGCTTCCTTGTCTCTCGCCTTAGTCCTTTCTTACTTTCTTTTCTCCAATTTTTTCCTCTGTCATTCCTTCTTTTTCTTTCCTCATTTGCCCAATTCAACCAACTCATTTGTCCCCCTTTCTCTTCTTTTTTTTATTATCCGCTTCCTATATGTTTCTCTCATTCAATGGCATTGAGCTCACAGCTCTTTTTCATATTTTCTCCTTTTTCGCCCTTGCACATTCACATCCGATTTTTCTCCAATTTCTCTCCCTGTCGGATCTCTCTCAGTCTCCCAGTCACCTTGTTTCTCCACGTTATTTAATCGAGCTACTCCCTAATTGTGGGGTTCTCCCAGGTTTCCTTCAAAGTGTTCTCTATCCGCAGTTCTTCCCTCCCATTTAGTCCTTCTTCCATTCCATCTCTTCCATCCTGCATCAAAGTCTCACCATCCTTTCTTTATACTGCTCCCACTATATTCCCTTTCTCTTCCCGGTTTTGGAGCCACTGTAAGTTATTCTAACGCCGCCATTACCCAGGCCCATAGAATGTGGAGGAAACCCCTTTCCCACCCAAACATTGAACGGGGGAAAAGGACGCATAAATTCACTGTCACATTTGAATAAAGCGCCAGCCCCTCACTCATTGAAACAAATGTCACTTTATTAAACGACGGCGATGGAAGGGAGAAGGATCCTTATGTACGCCCGAAGAATATAAGGAATAATGGGGAAAGGGAAGGACAAAGGAGTTTTGGAGAGAAGCTTTTCATTTTTTATCCAGTCCCAAAAATAATGGCAAAAAATTTTTCACGCATTTTCCCTTCGCATTTTACTTTTCTTTTTTCTCTCTACTTTCCCTGCTTTTCTCCGAGGCCTTTCATCCCCGATTTAGATTGGATTGTATTCTTTTGTGCGGTCTGCCTCTTCCCATTTTGTAAGCGATTAAATACGGGGTTTGGTTTTCCTTTAAGTCGCAATTCCTAATGAATGGTTAAAAAAAGTTTTTTCATCCCAAAGTCGTCTTTTTATAGAGATATAAATGCCCTTATAAATAATCAGGGTTTGTTTTTCTTCTGGGAATTCCCTTCCCGTCTTGGGATTGGTTGACCAAAGGGATGGAAATGAGAGGGTTTTTGAAGCGGGAGAAAAGGGTGGATTATAGACTGAGATGGAAAACTTTGGTGGGGTCTTTTATAATTATTATTCCTTTCATTTGAAAGGACGAATAAAGTGAAAAGAAGAAAGTCGGTGTTTGTGTCTGGCAGAAGGAGGAGGAGGAGAGACAGAGAGACGGAGAGAGAGAAAGAGAGAGAGGAGAGAGAGAAAGAGAGAGAACCTAGACGAAAAAGGATAATTCCGAAACAAAAATAGAGACGAAAAATGGAGAAGAGAAGCACAAGTAGAAATGAAAAAAATAACGAAGAAATAAAAAAAGGAGCCAAAGGAGAAATAAAACTAATAAAGGAACCAGACCGTGACAAACGAAATGCAAATAGACAAATTGAACAAACAAATTACGAGAGAATAAAACCAGGAAGAGGGAAAAACCATGAGAAAAAGAAATGGAGGGACACTAAAAAAGTGAAATACATTAGAGAGACGAAGAATTTAAAAAAAGACTTTAACAAGCACTCGCGGAAGTTGATCAGAAAATGTGGAATTTTATTATCATCCCCTTTTCCTGTCCTCTCACATTAGCACATTGTAACAACGAGGAGCTCCGGATTTCTCACGTCCATAATAATATGTACAGTAACAAATAATTTACACATATACATATACATATACATTCGTACATATACATGTATACATAACGTATATGCTGATTATATCTTCTCCCTGAGCATTTCTCAACCTCCAAAATGTTTTAATACGGCCTCCACACCTCCACACTTTTCCCCTCACTGGTCTTGACCTTCTTCGGGGGTGGGGGAGATGCTGAGGAGGGATGATGATGATGGAGGGGTGACAATCCCCCATTCTTGTCCATATAATCCCTCTTACTATTATTGTTATTGTTATTATTATTAGTGTTATTATTATTATTATTCCCATGATTCTCCTGCGGCATCGGACTCTTCCGTAATTCATCAATGAGATGCCTCTTCCGGGTATGACTCCCCCCAATATTTGCCGTGGAGGAGAGGGTGAGTGGGGTAAGTCCCGAGAGGGTAGGGGGTGGG
>JAQGBT010006657.1:0-12099 GCA_034698585.1 Disparrhopalites patrizii | reverse complement strand
TTCAGCACCATTCCCTTCCCATCCTTTGGGGGTGGCAGCACCGGGAATTACAACCCTGAAGCCCGGAATTGGACGGGCGTAGTCGGGGACGTCGTCGCGGGAAGGGCAGACTTCGGCTTCTGCACAGGAACCACTTTCCGAAGATTCCAATTCGTGGAGCAGCCCCGAGAAGTTGAGTACATATTCCTATCCTTCGCATTTGCCAAGCCACGCCCCTTCTACTCCTGGCACGCCATCTTCTGGCCGTTTACAATTCGTGTTTGGATTTGCTGCATTGCAGCGACTCTCGGCGGCGTGGTATTCATGTGGTTTGCAACCAGAATTTCCCATTTTCAAATGATGCCTTTGTCTTACATTTTCGAAGCACCTAAAATGCCCCACAAGAAGGATCCGCACATTCTCGACATGGTAGAATTCCTCATCTCTGCTTTCTTCGAGAGGCCTATGAAAGATTTCAGGGGGAGCTTCTTCTTCAAGCTCTTCTGCACTTTTTGGAGTCTCCTGGGTCTCTGCATGGTAACCTCATACCGGGGTGAGTTGGTGGGGTTTCTGGCCTTCCCCTACTACCCGCCAGTTCCGAAGAATTTCGAGGAGTTGGCGGATTCCAATTATGAGCTCGCACTCCAGTATTACGGGGGCGTAACTCACAATCTCATCCGGAAATCCCCGAATCCCACTTTCCGAGCCATCGGTGCGAGGATGGAATTGGATACGAATGAGTTCCGGTGCTATGAACGGACCCTTCGGAGCAAATTTGCTTGCATCACCTACGCCACCATGTCGGAATACGCCATTATCCGGAATTTCACGGATCGGCATGGTCATAGTGACATTCACATTGCCAAGACCCGAGGGTACTTCCTGCCCAATGGGCCTGTCCTCCCCAAACGGTCGTATCTGACCCCTATATTCCGGGAATACATTAGTAGGATGCTGGGTGGGGCGCTTATAGATAGATGGATTAAAAATGATTACGAAAACGTGTGGCAACTGGCTTTGCAGAGAGAGGGCGAAGGTTCACTGGGCGTACAAAGGAGTCCAAACGGGACTCGGAAGAATACGAATGAAAAGGATATTTTGAAATTAAAGCATTTGCAAGGCGCTATGGCAATATTAGTAGTAGGAACGCTCCTGAGCTTCGTATTATGGATGGGGGAGATATTGGTGTCGAAGTGTCTCCAGGTAGCGAACCAAAAGTTCAATCATGGTTTGTTGAAGGGCATTCGCTGCGTGCGCGTCGAGTTTGATTTTAGCTATATTGTAGCCATAGTAAAGATTGCCAAAATTGCTGGAAGAAAAAAGGGGCATTCTTCGGAGAGGATTTTCTATAAGCAATCGGCAAACACATATGTGAATGTAAATACAACTGCGCCACATGTAGAGTCCTCTACTAGACTCCATAGCTACTAGAGTATAACTATACTGTTAAACTTTGCGATCTTCAATATCAATCCTTAGCAATATCAGTTTAAAGAATTACAGTACGTATAGTTTGCTATAACGGTGGGGTTTTTAAACAGCATTTGCAGGTTAGAAAACATTGACTAGAGAAATATGTATACAAATCTCTAACCTATAGGTTAGAGATTTGTATACATTGTGTATACACAAGGTATATTCTATTATATGTATGCTTGTCTCCTATACATATCTACCAGCTACCATAACATTCCATTTACAATTTACACTTATTCAAAAACAGACAAAACCGGTCACAGTAATTTATGTAAGTCTTCATTAAAGCTTTATTGCGCTCTCGCAACTCAATATACGTACATGTATAGAAGTACAACAATGGTGACATACTGTCTGAATTGAATATTACATAGAATGCCAGCATGCAGAGCCCGCATAAATTATATAAATACTTAAATAGTATCCCGGGAAGTAGTAATATGCATATTGTTATTTGATCTACGAGTTGCTGTTCTGCAATGCGTTCTCCAGTAGACTAACGGCCTTGTTGATGGAACTGACTTTGGTGATTTTTGCCTGAAACTGATTTCCCCGAGAGCAGCCTTTCCCTCCTAATAACGTGCTAATCTCTTCGCAGATAGCAGAGAAGGAAGTAGGGTTGAGGACATCCTCTCCACGAATCAAGAAAATATTTCCGGATTGTGCGTCTTGCTTAAACGTCAGGAAAAGGATGACATCGCGTTTCTGCGGTAGATTACAGGCAGTGACAGTTAGTAACGAATCAAATATCTTTATCTTTTGCATTATTTGTACAAGCCACAACTCACCACTGGTCCGATTTCTCGAATAAACACGGGAGCATAATCGGGCTCCACGTTGTCTCTAAAATTAAAAAATATTTATTGTTTATTTAACCTGAAAATATTGGTCAAATAGGGGTATATTTCACCTATACAATTCTGTACTTTCAACTTTCGCACTGACTATTTTTGGTAAAAAATATGGTTCTAAAAAATAATATTTGTATTGAAATCATGTGGTCAACCTGTGGAAATGCCAGATTGGATTATTATTCCCTGCTGACTTCTCCTCCAAAAATCGCTTAGCTTCCAAAGACGCCAAATCCTTGGTTAGATTCAGCAGGAGCTATAAATACACAAGAATTTAATATTTGAGTACCCATACCTCCAATGATTCAGATAACTTCTACCTCTATGAATAAGGGTATACGGCACGCTATACTAATAGTGTACATTTTATTCAAAGAGAGTAATTGTGATTAGCATTTGATAACCTGATATCAAAAATTACCTTCTTCGTCGTCTTCAAGGCAACATTCATTTTGTCGGAAGCAGAAACCAGATCCGACGGACTTGTTCTAAAAGTTAATCAAACACTTTAGTTTCCATTCGAAAGCCCAATATGGTCAGCAGTAAGTGAAGTAACAACGTTATTCGTTTTTAACTTACCAAATATCAAAGAAAAAATATGAAATTAATCTTTGGATTTCTCCTGCTAATACACCTTTACTTAATTAAATGTCTTACTTTAATGATTTCATGAGTTCTCCTTCCCGTTTATTCATATTGCCAAATCTTCTCAACAGTCGATCACCACAAAGAAAAAACAAGTGTGATTTTCCTTTTTTCGGAGTGACGCCAAGGATCTTAATTGCCTGAAAAAGATATCCAATTACAGTAAGAATTAAAATTGGTTTAACGTTACATCGTTATTATTTGTTATTAATAGCGCTTGCATTGACAAATTTAGTAAGTATTCAAGTCACAAAACACAACGTTAGGTTTATTTAGCTTTTATTTGTACGCAAGAGGCAAAACCGCTCAACCGCTGACGCTGCCTGGACAAAACTAGAACAAACAGACTGACAGCCTGTCAAAAAAAAATGGGACAAGAAAAGTGGCAATCATTCAGTACCTGTAGCTGCGAAAGGTTTTGCACATGAGTTCCACAACACACATTGGACTCAACTCCCTCCATAGTCACAATTCGAATGCATCCCTTTACATCTTCTGGAAGATTCCGACCCCGAGCCTATTACATGAGAGATGTAAGAAGGGAAATAAAACCAATACATACGTTAACAATGCTATAGCTATTAACTGCATCAAAGTGTGTCTGTTTGTCTGGATATTATGTACATACATATGTGTATACTGAATAAAAGCATACACAAATACCCACATTGTTACACTAACTATTAACGATATCGACAAAATATGTATGTCATGTTGCAGGAGATTACCTGGCAAAACAATTGCAAATAGTGTTGTGAACACATTAAATTATTATGAAAAACTTAAATAATGCTAAAATAATTTAAATCAATGACATTTTAATTATTATGTCAAACATTATGTTAGGTAGAAAAACGCAGAAACTTATGCAACCCCAAAATTATTGTGTATAGTAGTTTTTCAAAGGAAAAACGGAGGAAGACTTTATTTACCGTTTTTAACTTCGGATCATCCAATTCTACCACGTCAACAGTGCATGGACGAGCTTGCCTTATAAGTGCGTTAACCTTGTCTTCTATTTGCTTTATTTGATCCTCCGTGATTTTAGGAGTGTCTGAGTAAACGGATTTATTTTCATGGAATTTTGATTACATTTTCCGATCTATTTTTATACATATTACTAATGGTTTTATGAATGCAGTTACCTAATTCAATAAAAGAATCGTCTTTGGCCAAATACCATGACGTGGTGGCAAACCCAAACATTGCATCTGCTATGGCCGTGATCAAATGTTGCCCTACAAATCAAAGAAGCACAAAGCCATCTCAGTAATTCGGAATTTCATTTTTATAGCCTTGTGTAATTGTAAGAATTTGAATTTTGTACATTGTATCATTGTACGACTTGTGTATATTGCATTTATTTGAACTTTGTTTACAGACATACCTGAATGTTGTTGCATATGATCAAATCGACGAGTCCAATCAATCTGTACAAGCACCGTCGTACCAGCATCTAACGGGAGCGAAAGGCTGGGCGACCCATTATCTGCTAATACTTCTCCGTTTTGACTAGCTTCAATGCCATTAGATTTAGCTTTCGTTGATGACGGATTCACCACAAAATGAATGGCTCTTGTCCCCTCACGAATCACTCGGACTACTGAAGCACCTCCAATTGTTCCGCGGTCATCAGGCTATTCAAAACATCACAGATTTGAACGATTACAGTTTGAATACTGAAAAAATAGTTTGTCAATGTCATAATGGTGTATAATACATATAATTATATTACATAACATTATCGTGTATCAAATATATACGAAATTCGCACCTGACCCCCGCCTTCAGGGAATAGGATTGTGTCCTCCAAGATAATTTGAAATAGCTTGTCCTCAGAGGTCACTTCCACTTCCGGACCATGCTCCTTTATGAAGGCTGAGACATCTTCCACTTGCTCACACGACACCACTTTTGTTTCAAACTGTAGGTACAATACAAAGGATTATCGACAACAGCTTAAAAAAAGACACGTTTCACGGATTATTTAGGTGCAGAAGAAAAAAAACAAAAGTACGTATCAGTTGTTAAAAAACATTGAAAAGTAAATACGCTTACCTGTGTTAGAAACGGTTCTCTTTGACATTTAAACATGATGATGGTGTTTATGACCTTTATGATGACCCCAAGTTTCACCAAATTTTGAGAAAATCTTCAACCAGAAAGCGAGAAAACAGTTGGATAAAAACGAGTCGACGTGTGAGGAAATCGAAACCCGAAATTAAAATGATGGAATAAGTAGCCAAATTTGCAGCATTCGGATTTTTATAAATTTCGCGCGTTTCTTTGTTTCGCGTGCTCTAGATGCGCGTACCATTTTAGAAGAAATAGACTCGCTGTAATATCCACTGCATCCACTGCATTTTACTAAGTAAAATTAACTGATTAACTTCGCAACGAAGAATAATGATCAAACCCAATTCAGAAATAACAATTAACTTCCTTTACAACGACACTACTTTTATTTTTGTGCACCAGTGTGCGTTGAAGTTATAGGTTATAGGTTATAGTTACAAAACTGATCGTGTTTTACGATCCCGCGAACCCGCATAAAATCGAAAAAATGTGCAAATTTTTTCGATTGTTTTTTTTTACCAATTGTTTTCCCTTTATAGGTAATTAATTTATATGCATTAAATTATAATTAAATATATGTATAATACATATATAGTTAATATAGTATAAGAAAAATGTAATCAAGAATGGAAAAATGCATTCAACCCAATGTAATTTTTAATTTATTTGCATTTACAACGTTTTGGGACTTGTTCTCCATGTTAGAAAAAAACTATGTTACGGCATCAATTAATGAATAAATTAATAATTAAATTAATATTTATTCGATTTTAATAGTGATCAGTGATTCATTGAGAAATGAGCCCAATATCCTTTTCTTACGATAACGTTGCTAACAAATTTATTTTAATATTTAATTTAATATCAAGTGTCTGCCGTCCTGGTCAATATTCTGCTCCTCTTTCCCCAAAGAATGTTTTAATGGGGTCAAGTCATGTCTCATTCGGGTCAACATCATTGCACGTTTTCCCTTTTAAACAGTTTGTTGTACTGCCTAGATCGGATAATATTGGACCATTAGACGTGATTTCACAAGTGCAATCTATTGTTTAAGGTGAACGACTGGGATTTTTTTTGGATTTTGCCAAGCACAATAATTAAATTCTTTCTATTAGCCAACTAATCTCACGATTCATGATCATGACTTTGGGATTAATACACCTGAAGCGGAAGGTCAATGCTATAGAAGCTGTAATTAGTAATTATTAATTATCATTAAAAAATTATGTTTATTTCTGAATAACGTATGTATGTACAGAGCACATTTGGATGCCACACATACACATACCATGTAACTATATGCACATAATATTTGTATTTACACACATACAAGCACATAATATGTATTATATACTATGCATATATAATAATAATATACATGCGTATACCTATATAATATTAATACACAGGTGTGTGATAAAAGGGTTTATGGTCATATAAAATAAAAGCATTTTTTACTGGGAGAAATATATGTATACCAAAAAGTTTCAAGGTGAACAAGTATAAATCTTATGCACTGGATCATCATAAGCCACCATTGTTGATGAAGAAAGGCAACAAAAAACCAGAAATGATGCTCATGAGAGTATAAAATAATATAGAAATCAGTTCATAAAATAACTGACTTGACCTATAATAAAAAAAAATATTTTCCCCTTCCTTAAAGTATACCACATTACCCCGCAATCCTTCCGCGTTTCCCCTGTCAGATGTCTGACTATCACCCTTAATATTACTTTTTTTTCAAATTATCACGGTCATTGTCATCTAGTTTTGCAATCTTCACACAAGATAACATATTATTCTGGAGAAAAACGATATGGTAAAAAATATTGTTTTCAGCACTTGCCTGTCTTATAAAGACATTCTCAGTGGCACTGTGAGTTTAGATCCATGGCCATACCTGGCCAGTAAGTATTTATTCGCTCATTTCCAAGCATCTGTTGTCTTCAGCTTTAAAAAAAAAATTCGGTGATTACGAATTTTTGTTAGTTTTTTGTTTCAGTTGTACAGTGTACAATAATAAATAAATAAAATTCTAAAAAAAATGAAAAAAGAAAAACAAAGTGATACAAATTGAGATGAAAGTAACGTGTGCTGGTGATGTGCAGAATGCCACAAAACACGTGGATCCTCAAAATCCTCACTGCATTCCTAGTGGTGGATTTGCTCCCTTGCCAAAAAATCGACGGCAGTAATTCTCTTCTTACCAAACGACCTTGTAATTTCAAATTTCACTGGAGTGATTATGACTTGAATACGGTGAGTATTTTTTAAAACACAACAGAAATTTCTCTTTATACACAAATTTACGCAAATGTTTTAATAAAAATCACTCGGATGAAACAGAAAAATGTCTGGACACGTACTTTGCTATTTTGTTAAATTGTCTCTAAATATTCTATTTCCAGGCACAGGTCATTGAGAAGTATGGGCTACCAAGGGAGTCCCACGAGGTTCTCACGGAAGATGGATACATCCTGGAGATGTTTAGAATTCCAGCTCCCGGAAAACCCGTCGTTTTTCTTAATCATGGAATTGCCGCCACCTCCCGATGTTTCCTCATCAACTGTGATCGTCGGGCTTTAGGTAAACAGTCCGTCTTTGTTTAATTTATTATCCCCAAATCCTTCATTAATAGTAATTTTTCTGAAACAAGTGTAAAATCACTTTCCCCTTGATTGGCTGATTGGCTGCATTTCCATTAAATAAAAACATGGCTCACAGTTCCAGCAGAATTTCATTGCGGATACATATTTTGAAATACTCTTTCAGATGTTTTCACATTTTTGGGACGTTTCTACATTTTTTTAAAGTACAAATTCCAAATATAATGTTTTCTGCAATTATGTGCTGGCATCAAGAGTTGCATTAGCAAAGCTTTAAGACGGACGAAAATGTTGGTTTGCTCAAATTTTTATATATGAAAATTCAGCAACTATTGGATGTTGACGGACTCGGAAAAATGTTAATAAAATACTTTATAAAATGTTTATTATGTCAATTATGTGGTTATGTCTGTTTCCCACGGTCATATATGTACCTATACGTATGTATATGCATGTACATGCCTATACATATACGTATGTATTTAAATGTATAAATATGTTCACTAGTGATTTGTGGTGTTGGCTTTCAGCTGTGAAGCTGGCCGATGCCGGCTACGATGTCTGGCTCGCAAACTATCGTGGGAATATTTACTCCAGAAATCACACCCAATGGACTGTGTACGATAGGGAATACTGGGATTTTTCGTAAGCACTTTTTTTTCAACAAATGCCAACTATGGAAAACTAAAACTTATTTACCAGAACAAAGTACTTAAATGTTTATCGTGTTGAACCTTATAAAATAATGTACTTTCAGGATAGACGAATTAGCCATGTACGATGCGGCGGCGATGATCGACCTCATTTTAAAAAGGACGGGGAGAGAGAAACTGAGCTGGATCGGACATTCAATGGGGAATTTCTATATGACGGGGCTCTTTCTGCTTCGGCCGGAATATCAGGAGAAGATCGATTTGGGCATCTCCATGGCGGGCTCCATTCGATTGGCCGGGTCAAGGCATTTACTCCTTCGATTACTCCATCCATTTCAACAGTCCGTCCAAGTAAGCCTTTCTGGGATGAAATAGTTAAATTTTGTACAAGCAAAGGTAACAAATTACTAATTTGTTGATTTTGAGCTCAAAATCACCCTGTTTTCTTGAAATATATGAAACAAATTGCCTAAATGGAAGCATAAATGGCACATTTTTACGGGAAAATGCCTACTATTGTGATTATTATTATGATGCTTATTATAAGTACATATTTGTAAAAAAAAAAAAGCAACGTTTTTTCAGGCAAAAACATAATTTTTTAGCAATAACAAGCACAAGTTGACTTACCCTAATTGTATGTATAGAATAAGAAATTGCTTCGAGACTTTGAGACTTAAATTAAATTGAAATTTTTTGGTTGTTTGTTTATATTACGTTTATCTAAATGCAGAAAACAATGTATGCAATGACCCGCATGAATCTCCGAGTCTCCAAGTCTTTCTCGGACACCCTCAGAAATTTTTGCTTCAATTCTCGTTCCATCCGAAAATTCGGTTTTTGCTCATATAGTCACTTTGCCATTGATGGCCGGGATCCGCAACAGCTATTGCCAGTAAGTACAACACAGTGTTTTGCAAATGCAAAAAAGATTCCTGGAATGATTCCGATTTTCTAAAATGTTATTGCCGTATTTCAGAAAGTTTTGACAGTTTTCATGGGGGAATTCCCAGCAATTCATTCGCCAAAAATCCTGTCTCAGTGGTTACAATGGATCTCCTCGGACCGGGTGGCCCGGTATAATTACGGGGTGGATAAAAACCGGAGGGTTTACGGCGCTTCCCAATCACCGGAATTCCATTACGGCTCTCTCAACACCAGCACCATTGTCATGTTTTACGGAGATAATGATCTCTTCATTAATCCGCAGGCAAGAACCTAATGCGTTTCCTATTTGAGCTTATTGGAAAGTAAAATGTCCCATTTTTAACATGCTGTACTATACTCTGCAGGGAGCGATTGAATCCGCCAGGATTATACCGAAGGCTGTCGCTGAGCGCGTGGATTGGCCCAAGTGGACTCACATGGATTTTGTCGTTGCTCAAGATGCGGATCTCCTCGTGTATGACAAAATTTTGCATTATCTGCAAAGTGTTTATCCAGCAACATAAGCATAATTATATGCATAATAGGTTTTAACCGACGTCAAATATTATGTAAATAGAATAGACAGTAATTTATACATGACTGTCTCATTACTCATTACTTGTATACGTACATTCCTCCAGTATCATGTCAAAAAAAGCTTGTTATTTAATTTATAAAACATTCCATAAAATACGGCTGCTTTTATTTTTCGAGCAAATCTATAACTACCATTTTATGGTTGCAGGCTACCATCAAGTCTAATTCGGGTATTGATAGAACTTT
Organism: Disparrhopalites patrizii; assembly: GCA_034698585.1. Lineage (NCBI taxonomy): Eukaryota > Metazoa > Arthropoda > Collembola > Symphypleona > Sminthuridae > Disparrhopalites > Disparrhopalites patrizii. The sequence goes on along the minus strand of JAQGBT010006657.1, from coordinate 2,100 downwards.
TCTAACCATAAGTGCAAATAACAATAATTGTGCAGTAGCATCTAAAAAAACGTTTAAGTACCAGACGAGAATATTTCAATAGTCGCCATATTCGGATGGTTTTGTATGCAAAATGTACTGGCAAATTAGACGACGTAGGCAACATCAAAAAATTTATTTATTAGTTAAACATTTATTAATTATAGTTAAACAATTAGTTATTATAGTTCAACAATTATTTATTATACTTAAAAATTTATTTATTAGTTCTACACGATTTATTTTTAGTACGCACAATTTACGGTTATAATACCATCACCGGGAATCAAGACGAAATGTCTTTTTTAACATTTACAGGCGAAGCAAATAAGATATTTATGTGCAAACTATAGTTAATGTTAGACTTGACTATAACAATATGTGATACCTATGCCTATGACTATATATAACTATAGTATTACTATAAATACATTTACACATCCAAATACATACACAAATATTGCCAAAAACAACCGGGAATGCATCATATAATTACAATTACAAACTTCTTCAATATACAATAGGGTCGTAATCGAAAAAAGATTCTACTCTATACCTAATCTATAACAATATACATATTCATAATATATGCAATACTTACAAATGCATACGTCCATATACATACATATACTTACATATACAGGAGAGGAAAGGCACTTTACACGGTTCGTGCTGTGTTTATGCGCATTTACGTACAATTCTAATTAAAGGATACGAAAATGACAAGAAATTCGAGAAACAACGGGGAAATCTTGCGTGATTGATACTAGATTAGACAAAGTGTCCAAACGGCGGTGAGTCCATGCCTATTAATAATTTTTGTTCAAACAAAATGACTGTCAGCGTCGCCCAAAGTACCGCTGGATCTCGTCCAAACTCCTCCCTTTTGTTTCCGGCACCACGGCCAGGCAAAAGAAGAAGCCGAGGAGGCTGCAGGCGCTGAAGAGCCAGTAGCAGCCCGCAGCCGTCATGTAGACGAGCATGTCCTTGAAAAATTTGGTCATGAGGAAGGCCAGAGCCCAGCAAAAGGCGGTGGCAATGGAAGAGGTGATCCCTTTTGAAATTAAATATATAAAATAATAATTAAACGCGCCTGTCAATAAAAACAACTCGTTTGTATAATTATTAATGTCGTAAAACAATTTGATACGTCAGGAATCATAATTAGGTGCAATGTAAAGCAGTGGAAGACACTGCCCGGGTGTGGTTAATATTTTTTACGTGATTATATCGCCAATTAAAGTGAGGAATTAGCGGAAACTCGTATCAACTTACCTTTTACGTGCGGAGGCAGGAGCTCACCCTGGAAAGGAAAACAAATCAAGAGATTTGATTAGAACGATTTATTAGTCTCTAGTATCCAGCTACATGTTACGTGTGTCGTCATTTTGAATGATGAAATTTCACTCATTCCGTATTTATTCTTTCAATTATTAAACATACATAAAAGATTTAAGGTTATTTGATAACGAAATAGGAGAGCATAAAATAATGAAGCATGAGAAGATGGCGTGCATGGCTGGTAGCAAGAGACTTGTAACAGGGAATTTCGCAGATGAAATGTCACCACTGACGGAATACGGTCCATTAAGAAAGTAGAAGCAAACACGGACTAACAAGAGGCGAAAATGCAAGAAGCAAGGAGAGATAAAGGGACAAAGACAAAAATGAGCATAGATTGAGACGAAAATGACGAGAGAGAGAGAAAGTAAAAAAATGAGGAAAGAGAACGAGGCCGAAATAAAAAAAGATAACGGGAAAGCGCAATATGAAGAAAAATAAAACTGAAGAAAATATTCTCCAGTTTTCTCCTTCTTTCTCTGAAGAGAAAGAATGAAAAAACTGGAGAAAACTGACGAAAGGGAACGAATGAAGAAAACAGAAAGAAAGAGAAAACTAAAGAAAATATAAAGAAAGAGAAACCGGAAAAAAGAATCGAATGGAGAAAAGAGAAAGAAAGAGAAACCGGAAAAAAGAATTGAATGGAGAAAAGAGAAAGAAAGAGAAACAGGAAAAAAGAATCGAATGGAGAAAAGAGAAAGAAAGAGAAACCGGAAAAAAGAATCGAATGGAGAAAAGAGA
>JAQGBT010006656.1:0-12100 GCA_034698585.1 Disparrhopalites patrizii | reverse complement strand
TCCATAACAGTTTTTCGCTATAACAAGCGAAATTTGATGCTTTATAGGGTGCTGTTATAGCGAGAGTCGACTGTATATCACAAGTCCGCAGATCCATAGACACAAAAAGTGGAGTATGTCACGTGTCCATGATACTGGAAGAGTGTTTTATCCCATTTTTTTGCACACTTACCAAAAAAATTTTTGCGTGTGCAATTGATTATAAACATCTTGTCATAAGGGCATGACACGATATCCAAAGCGCATATGTTGTGTCTTGGTTCATTTTTTTTTTGGGGGTCCATTTTTTTTACTACCTTTCCGGAGAATGACTCACATGAGAAACTCTTGAGTATGAAAGCCTCAATATGACGTGTACACTGCAGATTGCCCCTGTTGTATGTATGGAGACTGGGAATCTATAAAAAATATTATTTTTCTTGTAGGAAATGAGAACGGAATAGTATAACCACAGGATGATTAAAAACAATGTGGAGTGATTCCCTTATTTGTTTCCTCTCCTATGACGTTAATGACAAGTACACAGAAAAATATTTGGAAGGTGTTTAGAAGCCTCAGAGAATGTGAGCCCAAAAATACGAGCGTCGCCTAACGATTCTTGGATGAGTGTGGTTTGTAAACGAATTTGATGTGTTTTAATGGGATGTGTACACATTTTTGAGATACAACTTTTGAGGGGATGACGGCAGAGAAAGAGAAAAAAAGGAACGTTTTTGGGTCGGTTGAGTCCTTGTTAATGAGTGTCTTTTGTGTAGAGGAAAGTGTACCGAGATAAGACTCAACATTTGGGTTGAATTTGATACTCAACAAAATTTGTGTATGACAAAGCCCACGTTTTTTAAACCTAATAAACGTCATGTTGTTTTGTGTCCCTCTAAAAGAACTTGCTTTTTGTGGTCAGAACACAATGCTATAGACGTACGTTTGGAACCATTGACGTCATTTGTGCATTGTTGGTCTCGTCCTCCCTCCGTCTTTGACCCCGTGGGAGAGATTGTTGAACTCTCAAGGAATTGTTTCGTCATGCTCCCGGCTTTTTTTTTTATTACTCATCATTACCATCCGGTCCTGTTGTCCTTTGGTTCTTCCATGTGTTCATAAAAAAGGGGTTAAAATTTCTTTTATTGTAATACTTATTAACCTCATGGAGGGTTTTTATGAACGTCTTTCCTGTTTAAAAAATTACAGAAAAAAAGGATCAAGTGTCTTGGGCGGTAAGGCCGTAGTCCAGGTGCTCCGTATGGCTAATTCGTATATCTATGTGTATTTATTACAGCATAAGTATCCTAGTACTTATGCAGAATTGGGGTGATTTTGGAGAATGGGCGCAGTTGCGGAAGGAATGCTTTTAAAAAAAATAACAAATGGTCTTGATGGAAGCCGAAAAAAAAGGGATTTCTCTTTTCTCCAGGGTAAACAGGGAAAATATGTGGACGTTGTAGGGAAAATACGGAGAACTCAGGGAAATTTCCCGAAATGTCCATAAATACTTTTGTATGTAGGACGTGGAATACATTAATAAAACCTGGACACGGAAAATACAGGTGGGTCAACAAACTATCGGAGTTGACTTACTTTGAATATATGTACTTTCTCTTGTGTATATATATACACACGAAATATGTACTAATAAGCCATTTCAAAGTTTTATATTAGTTATACATATACTGGAGAAAGTGATGTATTAAATGCCCCAGAATCTCACCTTGACGGCACAATGGGGCAATAAAGTTGCAAATTGCGCGTTCAAGCAGTCCTCCAACCTACCTCGCTAAATTGAGGCGTACGAGAACAGAGAATAATTATATAAAAAGTGGGCATACAGATAAACTTAGTATCTCCATATATACACATATAATGGGAGAAAGTAAATACCTATAAATACATGTGTTTAGGAAATTAGACATGATTATGTGATATACATACATCTATACATAAATGTGATTAATTTCAGCAATATTTATCAGGGACGAAATCATGTATCTTACTTAGTTTTATCAATTTTCTCCGCATCAATCTCTTTTCCTGTCTCCCAGTGTGGCTTTCTCTTCCGCCTTAAATTAGTCAGAATGGCTTATGTCTATCTCTTTTTAATCCACCTATTATCTATTACCCCTTGTCCCCGGTAAATTTTGCTTTGCAATCCGTTTAATACTTATTATGTTACTATTTAGTATAGCAAAGGACTTCGCGTTTATTTACATGGATTTCTTGTATTACATAAAAGCAAACTCGTTAACGTGAAGTGCTCAATGCTCATGCTATAACTTTAGCAATCCAATTTTACTTGTAGGACATAATTCTGGGTTTTCAATAAAGTGATTCTTTTATTCGTATCGAACTCACCGTAATTATTAACAACTGAGTGCTCTACTTCCTAGTGACTGCAAGAAAGTAAACAACAAGGCCATCTCCAGAAAGATAATATACATGTAATACATATACACAGGAAATTAAATGAATTTAGGCAGAAGCCTAAACAAAAGGGTTTACAGGCATATTTTATAGTTGTACGTTATTCCTTCTGTGAACATATTATGTACTTACATATATTATGTACGTACATATAAAGCTTTGTCTTACTGGAAAGGAATGGATCTTTGTTGTGCTGAAGAATTCCATACAAATTCTTGATTTTTAATACATCATATACTGCACCATAGTTACTTCAAAGCTTTTACTCGTACTTTCACTTTGCAAATATTTCATATAGTTAACTTTTATTACTCCCTCACCTTTCCTTATGACTTGTGCTGGTAGTTTCCTTTGCCGAACCGGCAAAAGTTAAGATAACTGTCACGCCACATATTACAACGCCATTACATAAGACGCAAGACAAGGCACTTATACAAACGTCGAAATAAACAATTCAAGACACTTCGACAATTGCTGTAACGCATAAACGGTGACTTAAGTAGTGCATAAGAAAATTATAATTTGTATTTGCATACAATAAAACTAATACAAATGGTACGTGAAGCCCCATGTATTTTTTCGTTACGGCGTTATTTTACTAATTTTGTTAAAGAAAAAATTAGTTGTTCTAGGTAATTAGAAATAGCAACACAAATGCGTACTAAATTTTGATTTTTGGTACAACAGCATTATCGTAACGTTTGTAATAATTGTACTGAAAACTACATGCATTTGATAGTTACATTTAAGCATCATTGAATCACTACTAGTCAACTGAAATAGTGCCGTAATTAAAAATGTAGCGCATTTCCAGAGTAGTTTCACACTATTTTGCTCCTCACAACCAAACAGGCTTAGAAGAATATACAACATACACACACTTTGGGTCCCATTTGTCCACGCTTGTATATACATTATAACGTCGTCATACTTTCACAGCACCTCAGTCAATTCAACAATACCTACGTTTCAGATATCTTGTAAATTACTAACTACTTCATATTTGAAATATACGAGACAGAAGACAATCAAACTAAAAACAATGGCAGAAGCTTACTAGTTTAGTTACAGTTATTTCAAGTATTCCTAAAACCGCTTGCAAAGGCAGTTGATAATTATTAGTCATTACGTAAAGTATGACCAAGTACCACATTTGATTTCACATTCAAAAGGAATATCATTGTTTGCTCCCACGCAGAAATACAGGATACAGCATGCATACTGCAAACATGCGTATACAAGAATTAAATATTCGCTGTTTAGTCTTTTTGTTTATAGCATTTGTCACAAAAATCACAAAGTGGCAACGAAACTTGTAAAGTCAGGAAGTGAACCGAAAGCAACACGAAAATGTGCTAAGCATATTTTCTTTCATTTGGCTGAAGGAAAACTTATTTTAAATGCCACAATGCCAAAAAAAAAAAACCTTATCTTGTCCGAACTCTCTTTCCCAAAGGATTGAATGAATTTTGTGCAAATTAAATCGGTAAGCTGTAGGACATGAAACAATTAAATAAGACGGTATTAAATGGCTGTGGTCTCTTTCAAATACTACAATGAGGACTAATACAATTTATACGTGCCTCTCAAAAATTGCAAAAAAAACTAAAAATAAGGTATACATACACATCATTAGGCTCGACAACATCTTACGAAAGAAAAAAAATGACACATTGAAGTTTGCAGTTGTCTGCAATAAGGAAAAATAATAACAACAGACAATTCTACGAAATGTAAGTGAAGCATTTTCAAAACAATCGACAAGGAAATATCAGGAATTGCGACTAGAAGTAAAACAATAATGCTATGTATTATATCCGATTACACGCTTCTTGTAGCTAGAATATGTATAGGTAATAGGTATTAACACTAATGTTTTGTTAAATTGTTTTGCGCTTTTACTGCTAATTATTTTTTTATTGTTGATTTTACCATGTAATATTTATCTGCACGTAATTGATAAGATTACTTTATAAATCCTTCTTTGCTGCTGCTTGTGTGCTATCTCCATTGCCAATTTTATTCGGCAGGTCCTTACCACCATTCTTGACCGAGGATTTACTTCCAGACGTAGGAGCAATGGCAGCGCCGCCGGTCTCTCCATAGCTAGATCCTTTACTGATCTTTGTCAAATTTATTAGTCTGTTCATTCCTCCATAGGCTGCAGAATAACACATAATTAATATTATAAATAATAATTGTAATGTCATTTGCACCTTAAACGATTTCGAACATATTGCATATTCTCACAATCGAAAAAGTTCGGAAACATTACGTACCCAGAAGAACTAACACGAAAGCAATGGTGATAAGTGTGTAGTCTCCACTCAAGAGCATTCCAGAAATGTAGTACGTGAGTGGCACGCAAATCACAGTGAACCAAAAGGTCATGTTGATGAGAGAGTAATACCGACGAGGTAGCTCAATATACTCAAATTTTTCATAGCCCTCGATCTTCCGTCCATCTGGGTTAAAGTCCCCAGTCTTCATGAAATTGTCAATGCACTTGTCTTTGTGCTGGTAGAGTTCCTGAAGCCATTGTGCCGCTTTATCATCATCTTCAGGAATTTCACTCATAGGAATACGACGAAGGAGGAGGTAGCCCGTTACTGGACGGCCATTGAGCATGTTGAACACAGTTGGTTCATTCCCTATTTTCGGGTTAAAGCACACTGTCACATCGTACACAGCGGGCATGGACTCCCGTAGATGAGGAATAGATGCCACAAATCCTCGTGTCCGGGGAAGAAGATGATACTTTAATTCAGGCAATCCTTTGGCGCGGGCAACCTCCATTGAAGCCTTATGTTTTTCTTTCGTGTACCGGGTACCTTCGGGGAATAGGACCACCTGCGAATTAACAAATACAAATAACCTTCGAATATTTCCTGCAAAAGTAGATGGTAATAATCAATGTCTCAATGCAGGCAACATTTCGATTTCAACTTCTAAGCCAAATAAAAAGTTTAAAGACCGTCATCACTACATAATTTAATTACTATGTATTTATTACAAGCGTCGCCTGGCGAATACACAGGAGAAAGTATTATTAATTATTACCCAGTAAGGGTTAGGGTACGCCGCAAGTTTTGCCAATTGTCCACCCAAACTAAGCTTATCCTTCTCCCAGTTCCTCTCCAAGAAAACAATTTCCTGCATTTTCCAGCTCCAACCCAAGACCGGAGCATACTGTAAGATCTTCTTCACATATACTTTTGCATTGCCCAATATCTGACACCGGTCACAAACCACCCACCCAATAAGCCAATCGATTTCGTAGGTGTGATTCAATAACAACATAGCCGGCTCCTTCCCAAAGTATTTCCTGACATGCTCAGGGTCAGAAAACATGATTGCTCTGGAACCCGACCACCACTCAACAATAAATACCATTTCTGAAACAAACAAACAACAACACTATTAGACTTCAAAATACAGGTAAGATAAATGAGTGCAAGTGCAGTAGGTATACTGGTACACACTGTATTATACAATATTCTCATTGCTGTTTCAAAACTTACGGCTGTTCAAGCAATACGTGACATAGTAGTTCAGCCTCCGGAACCAATCCGATCGGAAAGGTTTCAAGAAAAGTGTGAGGAAGAATTGGATCACATCCACTATCAGTCCAGTCGTGATAAAGGTGACAGCCAACAAAATGTGTAGAGCAATGTGCTCCTTGACTGACTTTAATAACTTATTCATTTTGCCTGTGCACTTCTCTATTCTATATAATAATTCGTCAATCTTTCAATGACACAAAATAATCCGTAAGTACTACCTACACAAAACCAAATCTTAGCAAACTTTACACACAACAGCACAGCTCCTTGGACTTTATTTTTGTCTCTCCAAAAATTACTGATTCAGTCCCGGATCCTTTACACTATTGAATATCCAGTCAATCCAATGTTTCAGAAAATTCCTTTTCTCTTCCACGTCGTCATTCCATACGATGTGAGATCGACTTATATTATCATCAGTGAACCTGTTCACTGGACCCGTCGATGGCATGAGCAGCCTTTGAACCCAACACGAGTCATCCACCTATATTTAAATTAAAAAAAGACTCGCCTTACTGTCAATATACACACATTAATCGCACAAAACCCTCTGGACTATCACATGTTCTCCCAAGAAATAAACCCTCAAATATTTACTCAATTTATTACCTCACTTACTAATAAACCGTATAGATGAAAAATAATAAATCAAGAAGTAAGACACATGAACCTGTGCGTGTGCGTTACTATACAGACTTAAAAATTAGTGTTCAACCGCACCAAACAGAAAATTCATTGAAAAGTAGCAGGAAAAGCCCATTCAAACTGTGCAAGTTACGGAATTTAATGTGTGAGAATCCTTACAACAACGTACTACACATATAATACAATTTTAATTCTCTTGATTACTTAATATCCCTGATTTCCCTGATACACATTTTATACGTCCAATGAAATAAATGCAAGGATAACACGCAATTCTTGATTAAGTGACTTACTCTTACACGTGGTCTGCCTTGATTTGCTTCTTTCGCTTTTTTATTCTTATTATTTTATTACAGCTTTTCTATATACACTTTATTGGAGATTCTTCCCCACAAATGCATTCTGAAGTAAATATTAAATGTATCCTCAAATACAATAATTGCTTTGCTGCAATTATATATACACTATAACACCTGCAGTTAAATCCCATCAAGTAACCTTGCAGTATGCAGTATAACAATTACAGAACTGTACACTATATATATATACATAAAACTATAATTTTCTGTTAAACAAAACCAAAGGAGAAGGGAAAAAAGAGCCTTGACCATGATAATCGTCACGCATGTAACATACCATTTACAATGTTTTTTTATTTAAAATTCAAATAATTACATACACCACCAAGATACTTTTTACAATTTTCCCTTGTGAAGGTCAAATGATGATAAAACTGTGTGATGTGGCATGAACTCAACTGCAACTATGTTTGGTTTTTAACAATGAAGATGAAAATGCATACCTCCAAAAAATGCGGTTTTCCACTCCTTTTCCACGGAATTAAAGACACATTTTCTGACTGTTATGTTTACAACTAAGTTCGTTATTAACAAATAATTAACTTTGTCCGGCCTAGTGCCTTGCAAAAATTCAGTTAGGCATAAATATATATTATTTACGGGACTCAAAAGCGAGATTATGGTGAATAAATGTTTATTTGTATTAGGTAAGTAGAACAAATGTGTATGACACAATTGTTCGGCTTTGATAACTGCACTTGAACACACACTTTAATTGTTATCTGAGGTCGGTATTAATTGTGAAAAAGGGAGACGAATTTTTTTGATGAAAAAAAAATTCTCCACCAGCAAAAACTTAACGTGTTTTACGCAGCTTAAGAGCTCGGAATTTGAAAATTTCGGCGGGAATTGGAGCCATTCAACGAAGTGGAAGGGAGACCTTCGTCTTCAACCATTGGAGATTTGCAACGTGGTCTGATGTCCCCCAAAAAAATTATCAATATCATTATTTTTTATCAGTTATTTTTGTATTATCACTATTTATTATTTATTGTCAAACATTATCATTGCTGGTTTCAGACACGTCCTTTAAAACTTCTGCCCAACCCAGTAAAAAAATGCGACAGCGTCCCCCCCCCCCAAATTAAAAAAAACAACCGTTGCTGTTAAACCGTATGAAGCGTTCGGAGTCAAACCAGTATAAGTCCCTTTTCGAAAATAATTTTTTGGGTTGAATAAACCAGTGTATAGGGTTGTTATATTGCCCTTGAATTCTTTTGGGTCATAGGTCAGCCTAACACAGTTTAAACCCGCCCTTAAATATAGTTCGTTGCCAAACCAGCCTAAGTCCATCGCGTTTTCGTTGCCAAACCAGCCTACTAAAGTCCATTCGTGTGCATATTGAGGGCTTGACTAACGATAAGCCTTGTTCAAATGCAAAAACGCACAAAAACAACGCTCTCTGAGCGAGAAAATATAACGAGACTGAACAGGAAGAAAGAGACAGAAGAGAAAGAGCGAGACTCAAACACAAGAGCCACGCGAAGAAAAAGAGTGAGCCACAAAGGACAGAGCGAGACAGAAGCGCAAGAGTGTGACAGAAGAGAAAAAAGAGAGAAAAACATTAACGAGACAGGTGAAAGAGCGAGACAAAAGCGCAAGAGTGAGACAGAAGAGAAAAAAGAGAGAAAAAGAAAAAGAATAGCGAGACAGAGAGAAAAGAGCGAGACATGAAAGACAGAGAAACAAGCGAAAACAATAGCGTGACAAAAGGATAAACTTAGCGAGACGGAGGAGAAAAAAGCAAAGAGACGGAGGGAAAGGGTTGAAATGTGCTGGAATTCATTTTGCCCCTGATTTGTATGCTTAAAAGACTTAAAAGTAATATATAGCGAAATCCGGATTTCGTTGCCAAAACGGACTAAGTCCATGTACCATTTAATATTGCAATGACCAAATATCACGAAGATATAATGTAATCAAGCTGATACAAATATGTTTAAATTAAACAATAAACAATTTAATGTTGTGCAAAGCAGGCAGAAAAAAACCCAGAAAAGACATCTGTTTGGTGTGAAATTGTGAGATTCATTGGATGTCCTGCTGTGTATTATTAGTTGTGTAAATAATGTGTGCAGGTACCTATAAATTTACCTTGTTTCTTGTTTTTATAAATAAAAATGTTTGATCATCACTAATCACTATACTATTGCAACATTACACCTGTGATGTAATCGTCTGGAAAGATCGTCAATAACAGATTTAGTCTCAGGACGCAAACAAAGATATATTTATCAGTAGAACTCACACAGCGAGAATAAATACATCTTTGTAAGAGATAATGGCTCAGGATGGGTACATACCGTTATACTATACAGAAGCATCAAAATCGAAAAATTATATATTATACGTTTATATTAATATTATATTTTATATTAATGTATATTGACTCTGACATTTGCTTATTACTAATTATCATGAAAAATGTACTCATTACTGATATACATAGGTATATAAATATTTTTTAAAATTTTATATGTGCCATATCTTAGGCTCGTAGGCATCGTAGGTCATACAATGTTTCAAATTTTATTTAGTACACGTAAGCATAGGTATACGATAAAAGGGCAAAGATCTGGTTTCAGCCCCATCTTTTCTATGTAGAGTCGTTTTTATAGAGAATGTCATTTATAATAATAACAACCCTTATCTATCATTATCACCAGCTAGCAAAGAGTATGTGCTAATCTGGTTAATGTTAAAAATGTAAATCAAAAATATTCATTATGGTATACCTAATGTATTTTTTTAAATTGGAAAATGGTCTAACAATAAATGTTCCATTAGCTGCACTTTATCCCTATTATTATAGTTTCAAGTATTAAAATCCGCTGACACAATAGTTCGATTGTCTTCAAACTCTGCAGTGGCCTTTCCAGATTCTTGCACAATTAGTTTCGTAAAGAGGGGCAAACAGCTACATGGAGGAGGTCCAAAAATTTTTTAACCATTTTTAATCTAAACACATTTGAAGACCGGCTTGATGCACCATAGAAGTTATAGTAAAGTATATGTTTTAATCGTCAACATACTTAATATGCAGCGATCTAAGGATAAGCAAGAGTTCGTAGTTTGTACGGACATACATTCATATAATATGAAATACACACTTTCTTCCAGTTCTTGTTTAACTCCTCTCAATTTCCGTGAAGAGTGATTATGATGAGTGAATGCTTGACATGAGAGGAAAGGACGGTTTGGAATGTTTTTTAATGGATTTATAACCACACCAGATGCATAAGTGACAATTGATAATAAAGTGGCAGGATGCACTTCAATTTGGCACGTAACATGTGGATCAATCTGTACACGTGAGGAAGCGAGGTTCTTCAAAACAAATGAAACACATGTGTTGATTCCAGGCATTAAAAGTCAGATTTGTCATTTCTCCCTGAGACCCTTTTGAGAGAACAAAAACGAATGGCACGGAATGAGACGGAAAAATAGAATCAAAGTTCACCAGTAATAACGCATTGCCCCAGCGTTTTCTGTCATTAAATTGGGGAATGCCACCAACAATAAAAAAAACAGATTCGTTTATATGCATCTGCATGATGCAACTTACCAATAAAAGCACGTAAGTATAAGTTGTATAAGCACAACTTATACATACGTTTCTTTTTCAAGAGACCATAATGCTTCAAGATATACTGCATGTCCTAATAAAATCCATTGTTTTGAGGAATTTCATCAGTCAAAAAATAAATTAAGGTCATGCAATAAAGCTCTTGCGTGCCACCTTAAAGGAAGGCTGGACTATCTTTTTTAATGATGAGAATGCATTTAAGGGAACGGGGACATCAGTATTTTAGTATTTTACGTATTTACTGTCATGATTCATGATATCATGATAGACAGAATTTGTGTTAATGTAATGTATGCATGTACTATGTATAACAATGTATAGCCCATCCTCTGCCACTACCTTGACCAATCAATCAAAAAATGGATTTTTAAATACGCATTTGTGTATTATATCATTAAGGTATACCTATGCATAAATATATTGTTTCTAGTAATATAAAATAATACAATACAGACATACATATACATACCTATACATAGATTGTTTCAGAATTTGAACTTCTTGACCTGCAGGGGAATGCTTTCTGTGAGATTTTTTTTACAAAATCTATAAGTATGCAAGTCAACTGAAATGGTTACATTTAAAAGGCTGATATTGATAATAAAGAATATCCAACCAGTCCAGGAAGTCAATTGAAATTTTTGGGGACTAATTTACCCCCAAATCCCAGATAATAGTTTACTAATTTCCAGTTATCAGTTTACCTACAAAGATTTCATTGACATTTAAATTAACCTTTGGTCAAAATGACGTTATTTTTTTATATGTACATATTTACAAGTTGCCGGTATTCCATATTTACAGCCTGTCGTTAAAGTAGAATAAAAGCCCAAATATAAATATTTCAGATTTTACATGTTTTAATATCGCTCATGGACTAATGTTATTATTCGTCTAGTACTATTGACTACTACAAAAAAAAAACATGTCTCACACGCCACATGCTTCAGTACGTTAACAAGTCCCAGATAAATAAGAGGGCTTTCACCTCCCAAAGTAGCTGAATAAATGACTTGACCTAAAAAAAGTTTTGAGAAAATTGAGGTGGACGGAAAAACTGAAAAACAAAGATAAATACTATGAATCACCTGAGCCGAAAATGAAGGTACGGGTACATGCAGATGAGTAGAGACAACCAAAAGCACAAAAAGTATAAATGTATGTAAAAGTGTCACTTTAGACCCCGAATGTCTAAGTAGAATGCATCTTAGGTACCTAGGATATTATTATTTCGTAAAAAAAATAAAGCATTAAAAGCATAATAATGGATAATAAGCATAATCAATTTAAAAAAGCATAATTGATTTCAAACGGCTTAATTGTCCGCCAATTAATCCTACAAGTCAATATTTTGAGAAAATTTCATAGATTTTCTTTTATAACGGCATGTTCTTAATCATCGCTGATGTTTAAAGTAAAATTTCCGACTGTATAGCTCAGGGGTGAGCAAAATTTTTAAACTGGGGGTCACATTTCATTTTTAGAAACCACCAATGGTCACCAGGAAAAATTTAAATAATAATTTTGTATTA
>JAQGBT010006655.1:0-12100 GCA_034698585.1 Disparrhopalites patrizii | reverse complement strand
TCATGTATTCCTTCTCTCAAAAGTTGAACCGGATCAACTTTCAAGAAACGGAAGTTATAACGCATAATTTGAGTGAAATGAAAAGTATAAAGTATGAGCGGGACGACAAAAATGAAACATGCAACGAAATGAATTCGGGTGGAAAATGTTTCGCGAAAAGCAAAGTATAAAGTCGACGATGGATGTATTTCCCTTCATTTTTACAGCAAGCGCGCGTCAAAAGGAAAGCCTGAACTCGGGTTTTAACCCCTTGTTGTACTTTACTATAGTTGAGATTTACTGGATTATTTATTACTCATATGCAATGCACTGTCTTTCGTGAACTGTTTTATATATGGGAGTACATGTTTATTATGACCTTTTGTGTTCAGTTACTACATCGAGTATCTGTTTCAAAGTGCTTTGAAAGTAAAACTGTCATCTATAGTTGACCCAGTCAATATCGGTTTTATGATGCATTTTTCCATAATGTTATTACACACATTTATACATTTGTGATATACATTTATGATTTTGCCTTTTCTGATTGTTCTGTTGGCTTTTTTAGATCTTCTTAATCGACATCAACGGATCAGCGCGGAGATTTTTTCCAGAAAGTAAAATTCTAACCAAAAATTGCGAACTTTGAAAATCTTATTTGGATCATTTGGACCAAGTCAAAAATGCTGTTTTTATGTGGATCTTATTGGATTCTTGTGTAAGTGCAAACACAGTGCTGGTTTTGAAAGTGTTAGTAATTGTTATTTTGTTGAAAGTCAAACCAAGAGCGTCATTTCCACATGGACACTTTCCCGAAATGAGAGCCGTAAAAGTCAATTTGAAGGGGGTGGATTGGGTAAAATTGTCCCTTTTTGTATTTTATTTTCTCCGTTCAAGACTTCTGTGTGCATGTGTTGTCCAAATGACCCCATCATAAATAATGTCAATGAGCTCTGCTACAAGGTACAACTATATACTACTTACTTATTATACCCGAATAGACTTTTATTTTCTTTCGTTCCAATCCGTAAATCTGTATATAATGGTAATAATATGGTTTATGGCATGACATTGACATAGAGAGTTGAGTACCTATATATATGGTCAATAGACACTTTTATCCAAGTGTCATCCTACCAAGTTGAAGAGAAACGTGGTTTTTTTTATCTCTTAAAGACAATAACAATTGTGATATTGTTGCTTTTACCGTAGTGTACAGGGAACCAAATAAATAATTTTATTAGGTTATACCATGTGGTTGTAAAAAAAAACGTTAAGTATATAATATACATACGTATATATACTTGGAAACGAGATACTCATAGTGTTTGGTAGCCTATTTTCTTCGGTTTTGGTATATCACCCGAATTTCCTATGTGTATCAATGGTTTGGCTTCCGGTTCAAAGCAGTTTTATAATAAAAATCCGTATTATATGTATTATAATAATGTAATAAAATCATTCGTGATTGTCAATTTCGAACAAGCTATTAAACGGTGGTTGTTAGGGCTTACTTAATAACTTTGTAAGCTCAAAAGTAATCTCAAAAGTATTGTTGTATAGTTCCTTCGAAATATGAAAGCTCCGTTGTTCTCCATTTATTGTTTCCATTTATTTACTCTGGTTTTGGTGGAAATATGTATTTAATGTAATCTTTCTGTTTATTTTGTTCTTCTTCCAGAAGTCCCAAGACGAATCTCTGGAAGATAACTCCTGCAATGATAATCTTTCCGACGGAATCAACAATACGGGAACTCTTTCCATAAAATATAATGAATGGATTTGAAATAATATAGACAACGATTATACTTGAAGGATTATAATTATAATTATCAGGATGTCCACTGGAACGGAACGTCTAGAAGGTCTAGTAGGTGCGAGCTGAATGCCATAATATAATCATTGTTTAAAGGCAAACTATTTCTAGCCAGTAAAAAGTTTTGAATGGTGGGGAGAATTCTCCTTTAAATCACTCAAAAAAGGACTATTTATTTACTCTCTTGGAATATATTTTGTATAGGAACTATAGGCATGGAGTGCATTGAAGGTATGATTTTTAACACCATTGTTGTGTCCGCTATTTGCCGCTCCCTTTCTTTCTCTCAGTGGATTCCTTTCTCTCCTCTTCCCCAAAAAGAATGAGACCCCCTCATTCCCCATGTTTGAAGTGTACATACGTTTTTTTTCTATTATACATTTTTTTGGTAAATAATAAAACCTTGTTAATCCTCATTGTGTCTACTCTATAATTTTTCCGTGGTATTATTATCATTATTCTAAAAATGAATTATTTCTTTTTATAGTTCCACACACTGTACACTCCTGGCTTTGGACAAGGCTCTTGGTACGCTGACGGGATTTATCAAAAAGTCTTCGTTACACGGATTTCTCCTCTGGCTGGATTTTTTTTTCTATTTGTCCAATCTCCGTACATTGTTGAAGGGGGAGAGTTAAAGTAAAAGAGAGGATACAATTTTTTCCTGAATTTGAAACGAGCTTTGTGAAACTCGACACCTTTGAACACGGAGAAATGCGGAGGAACAAGTCCAGGAGCATTAGTTAATTACTCACTCCCTCTCCTTCATTGCCTCTCATCTTCCATCATCACCTGGATACCTCCTCCTCCTCTTCTTTTTTCAACCACACGACAAAAAAAATCATGAGCCTGGAAAAAAATGTGAGTTTCCCTGCTAAAGAAGTATCTGTTATGTACATATGTTTTTAGATAAAGTAATGCATCCCCGAAGAATTCCCTTCACGTCTCCCTCCGTCTCTTCCATCTCATCTTCTACATTCCATGTTCTTGTTGAAGCAATTTAATTTAAAAAATCTTTCGTTTTTTTCTTCTTCTTTTTTTTGGTACGGCCCATATAAAGAGACACTCGCCATGGAAAAGAAAGAGGGAGAAGTCAATATGAGAAAAGGAGCACACACTCCTCGGATGTAATGTAATCCCTCCGAAGTTAGAAAGAAGAAAAAAAAGAAGTAGCGTCATGGAACAAGAAAGTTAACACCCCATAATACATGGTAGAAGACGGGAGGAACGAACGTTTTTTTCTTCGTTGGGCTTGTCCCAGGTTACGAGATTCTCACATGTCCCAGGTCATGAATTGAAAGACAATGTTCTACCCCTATAAATACGTACACACTCACTTTCATCGAATAAAACACACATGAACACATGCTGGAAGAATGCCCCAAAGACAGTTTTGGTTACTTCAGTCCGTTTTTCTCCCAGCCGACTACATAAAAAATTGTATACACATGAAAAAACTCACATGTGTGTGTGCTGTGTGCTTGTATATTTATTCACGCATGACTAACGATCTTTTTTGTATACATATTAATTTTTCTCACAGATAAATCTGAGAGAAAGAACCCCCTAACAATTGCGGGGTAGGAGTGTACCAGGAAGGAAAAAAATTATTTCACCACCGTCACCGAGGTCAGGACATGATCAAATTCCCATGGATTGGTCTATTATCATCTTCATCATTCAATATTCACATAGTGCCTCTCCCTGGTAATAGTCCCGGAAAAGAATCATCATATACATACGTATACGTACATACATTTACATATATGTAAATGTATGGGAACATTTACATAAGTAAGTTTACATAGGAATACATTATGCATAATCACTCCCGGTGTATAATTACTGGAGGAGGCTCTCTTTTTTTTCTAACCCCTTCTCTCCTCACTGTTTGTAATTCAAAACGGCAGGTTCAAGCCCCACCTTACAGGTATTCAGAACGACAGCGGTAGCAAAACAATACTGTTCCCTCGAATGTCAACTGGTGGAGCAAAAAAAAAGGGTTTGTTTATTGTCCCCTCTGTCTCTCCCTCTTTCTCTGGGGTAGGACATGGAATTAGCCGTAATATTCTGAAGAGAGAGAGAGAGAAAGCAGAGAGGCAGGTCTTCGAATTGAACACAAGAGGCTAATGGGAAAAAATGTATTGATTGTACACACACGGAATAAATTATTTTAACAATGTGTACACAGAGGGAGAGCCAGAGGAAGAGAGCAAGACAGGGAGAGGGACGGGAGAGATTGTCAGTTGTTGACTTGAGAAGAACACTCACCATGTGCTTTTTCATCAATACAGAGAGAAGAAGAAGATGAGGAGACGTTATCGGATGCTGTGTGAGTCGTGGGGATTCCGAATCTATGCATATACATGTGTATATATGTATGTATATACGTGCCTTTGTGAGCATGATAATACATGGGGGAAGAGGAGAATAGTTGCCATTCAATCGGACCAATTCAAGTGAGAGGCCAGGAGGAGGAGGGCGGTTAACGTACCGTGAGCAAAGAGAGGCAGACAAGGAGAGAGACGAAGTAGTTACCAGGAGATCAAGAGAAATTCGAGAGGAAGAAATGACGCGCCAGTTTGGGAAAGTAGAGAGCAAGAGAGAGAGAGAGAGACTGGGAGAAAGTGGAAAAAGAGAAGAAAGAGATGAAAGAAAATGCAAGAGACGATCCAAACGACGTTTTTCTCTTTGCATCACTTCACACTAGATTTGGTCCAGTCAGAGAATTATTATGCCTCATGTCAGTCACATGGTGATGAGGTCGGGGAGAGATAGAGAAGAAAAGAAGAACTTATATATATATATATACATATATATGGATGTGGAAAGGTGTATACCTATACACATACACATGGTAATAATAATAATATTAGCAGTTCTAATACTCTTTCCAAATGTTAGTGCATGTACAAATGTCTACATCCACCAGCCCAACGTATGGTGAAAGAGCGGCTGTAGACCAAATTTATGTAGACGAAAAGGATTTTGATGCTTTGTGATACTGTTACTATGATTTTTTGTGCATCTCAATGTGAGTCTTATAGTATTGGACTATACCTCCAATTTACCATGGTCGTCATTGCCCAGGTTTTTTTTTTTTTGTGTGTGCACTGTGCGTGTTGAATCTTATTCCTTCCATGTGTAACTATTCAATTCTCCTGCCGACGGCCTGCCCGGCTTGTTGTTTTGATGTTACTACGCGTTCCTCTCCATGATGTTCGTTCTTTTCCTTCAGAGCAATGAAGCCGATGATGTAGTAAACATAAAAATCAACAATGGCTTGATTGGGTTTTATGCTCCAACGGTAAATATCCACGTATATTGGTATCCTTCATTTCTCTCGCGGAACTGTTTTTTTTATTATTGTTGTTTCTCAGTAGTACAAATGGCAAGGACAGTATTATTTATTTACTTTTTATTTTTTTATGTCTCAACACAATTGTTTTTCGGAGATTTCTACGAATTTGTTTGGCCTATTTTTTGTTTGTACGTAGATTCTGCCTGTAACAACATTTGGAATTTCGGGAAACTGTTAAACCTCCAGAACTTGAAGATTCTCCAGGAAGATTTAGGACGAAGGTTTCCTTTGAACATTTTTTTTTTTACTTTCCCCTTCAATATCTCTTATTCTTATCTTTTGGATTCGGTCATTGTTGGCTTTTAATTTTTTTCGACCATCTCAATCCTAATTTCCTGATTTTCTCTCCGTTTCTCTCTGCACTTTTTTTGTCTCAATTTTTCCTCTGGTCTCGTCCCTTTTGCGCGCATTTCCTATTCCTTCTCGTACTTCTAGTGGATGTCTATAGCACGTCATTTGTTGTTCGCTTTGTATTTATTTAGACCATTATTTCTTTATACACAACAGAGAATTAGGTCTTCATTCAATCCGTCTCAATTTCAATCCTTCCACTGCCTATCTGATCTTGACGATTGCCAAAAAAGATCGGACTTAAGTTTGAAGAGCACCAATGTCCCTGTCACTCTTCCATCCAAATAAAAAATCCTGTAAACCTCAGTCAGATAAACATTGTACCAACAATGTTTATCTACATTGTACCAAACAAATCCCAATATTTTCACAAACTATGGTTTCACCGATCAAGCGGAATCAGAAAAAAACAGGGATGAGTGTACATATTGTAACGATTACAAAGTTTTCAATCCTTTAATACCTTTGAAACAACCACATTTATTCTCAAGCCTTTTTTTACCCCTTTTTTCCCTATAGATGCCATACCACGAAAATTGTCCCCATGTCCTTTTTTTTTGCTACCGTGTATTCAGCCCCGGGCATTCTGACGGGGTCCCTTCTGTGTCATGGTACGAGCGGAGAAAAAAAAGAATCCCTTCAAGACGAACTGTCACCACCACTTTGTTATTTAATCCTTGCAGGGAGACACAAGTTCGTCTATTATGTAATAACTCTTTGTATACACGTTTATATAAAAAATTGTTCAAAAATTATGTATAAACCCACACATAACATTTCATTGATTCAGCCATGTAGGAGAGTTATTTTCTCTTCTTTCCCGTCTTCTTCTGTATAGTCAGTAACAAAAAAGTGGGAATCCTATATTATATGCAAGTATACAGGGACAAAAGCCTCTCATCGGGGGTAAAGGGAAAACATGGGGACATGACACGGGTCTCACCTCTTTTTTCTCTCGGGTGTCCCCTTGGAAACCCTTTTCCTTCTGAATAAGTTCCCTGTATGTATATATGTGTCTGGCTGGGAACCTTAACCTTTGTCCTTCTCCCCAAGACTCCGAAGAAGGCTTTGTGACTTGAATGGTGTTGACATGAAGGGATGGCCGAAAAAATAAACAGGAGTGACGACAAACTTTTTTTTTGGATCAAGTAGCTTGGGTCATATGGGGAGTGACAACTCTTTTTTTCCCCTTTTTTTTCTAGATCTTCTTCTTCACGTCACATTATGGATAATTTTAAGTCCCGCTGTCATCCGAGAAATATCGGGAGGAAGGTGTGTGTGAATACCGGAAAATTTGTGGGATATCGGCAGTGGATGCGTTTAGTTGAAGTATTTGTTTGGTAAACACAAAACTATAATGAACGAAAACCTCTCGAAGCGATTCCAATTAAAATACCACCAAACAGAAAGAGTTGAGAAACGTGGTACAATTTCAGCTATATACCCAGGCAAAAAGCAGAGTTTAATGTCTATTCACTTTGGAGGAAAGTGCAGAAACGCAGGGAAGGAGAAAGCTGGCAAGGAAATTATTGGACTTATAAGTAATGAGAAAATCCATAATAAAATTAATACTAAAAAGATCGAATACTATAGCTGTATCAAAATGGCTATGAATATAAATTTACAGTTGATTAAATAGGATCAAAGCCTGCTCTTGGCCCTATTTCCAAACCGATATTCTGTTTTTTGCTAATAGTTTGGTGTGCTTAAGCCGCAATAGTAAAGACTATAGAGACTTTCTTTGCTTTGTAAATAAGACCAAAGAAAACTGTAACGGATGACGAAGTCCCAGAATTTCCAAATAGTTTCAAATTATATTTGCACAAGGGGAGATTGTATTATACCTGGAAAAAAAAATTAAATCTGGACAAACAGTATCTAAAGTATTCTGAGAGCGAGTATTACGGGAAAAAAGTGTCGAAAAAAATGTAGATGATCATGCCCCCAAAGTATACATGTGACATCAATCTCCACGTAAAATGCCCCCAAAATCCGTGTTGAACAATGCTAATCTGAAAAATCCTAAACAAATATTAGGAATAGAGCGAGAAAGAGAGAGGGTCGACCAACCTGTCAATAAAAATCCAGGGAGGTGACCGCTCCAAAAACGTATAATATTATATCCGAGACCCTCTCTCAACACCCTCAAAAAATATGGACCTTCTCCAAAGTGAAAATGGTAAAATGAGATTAAAAAACTGGAAAGGTAACAGCTATAAAGGTCTTGATGGGACCCTTAAGAAATGTATCTCCACGCGCTTTCGTGGTCCCAAAAATTACATATGGAGTAGCACCTCCAAGAGGAGGAAATGGAGCACCCTCTTCACCTTTTTTTTGGGGGGACAAAATGTCTTTGCTCTGTATACTAGCCATAATGATTTTCTAGGGAATCAAAAGGATTCAAAAAATCGTCGGAGGCACGAGAGTGAGAAGAGAAGGCACGGGACCATTTTTTTTATCAACCTTTTTTTTTTAATAGTAAGACCCAAGTAATATAGTACTACAGCGTAAGATTTGTTCCTTTGACTTCCTTTTTTTGAGATCCTTTTTTGAAAAAAGAAAATCAAGTCTCGTGCTTCCCACATGTTTCATTCATGGAAGCCATAGACCACCACTACAGACAAAAAAAAATGTCCTATATTAGGGCTATAAATACACACCCAAAACATTTTAGAAGTCTTATATAAATTTTCAAGAGGCACACAACCCTTTCTTTTTTTTCCCCTCTTGGTGTCAAGCTTAATTTATTCTTCAAGTGCTTAAAGTGTTTCCTTAAGTGTTCAAAGGGTTAAATGTGGAACATTGGTAAGGTTCTCATCATCTATTGACAGTATTAATGCCCCGAAACTTTTTTCTCCTCCCTTTCTCTTGTACTTTCTCCATTTCTATTCCGTCTCACTGTCACTCCCTCTCCCTTCCTTTTTCTTAATTTCTCTTGTCTCTCCTTTTCTCTTTTCTTCAACTCCCTGCTCTGTCTCTCAATTTCTCTGTTTCTCCATTCCCCTTCCCTTTGCTATTTAGCCCTTATTTTCTCTCTTTTCTCCATTTTTCTCTCTCCGTCTTTTATCTCCATTTTCCTCATTTCTCTTTTCTCGCTTGCTTCCTTTCCTCTTTTTTATCAATTTTTCTTTTCTGTCGGTCCTTTCCTCTTTTTCTCCATTTCCCTTTTCTCTCTATCCTTTCCTATTTTTTCTCAATTTCCCTTTTCTCTGTTTTCGCCATGTTCCTTGTCTCTCTAGCCATTTCTATTTTTGTCACCATTTTCCTTTCCTCTTTATTCTCTTTTGTTCTCCATTTCTCTTTTCTCTTGTGCTTCTACTTTTGTCTACAGTGGAGTCTCTATATAACAACTCTGAAGGGAAAGGCAAAAAATATTGCTATAGGGAAATGTTGTTATATAGAACATAAAATATGTATAGCTTATATGTACGAGGGACGGAAAAAATAATGTTGTTATATAGAAATGTTGTTATAAAGAGACTTGTTATAGAGAGACTCCACTGTATTACATTTTTTTTATCTTGATGCCTTTCTCTCTTTTTCAGTATTTCTTAGTTCTCTCGTGCTTCCATTTGTCTCTATATCCCTTTTTTCGCTTGCTTCCCTTTCTCTCTATATTTGTCTTTTTCCTCTCGCTTCCTTTTCTCTGGTTTTGCTCTCTATCTCTCTCGCTCTTTCGTCTATATATGATATTGGAAATATGTTTTTCTACCTCACCACGGCTCCTTAAATTATTCTTTTTTTTATCTCTTTCCTCCTCATCCCACGCATCTTTTCTTGATTTGATTCCGTGACATGACTCTATAGATATCACTGTGCCTTTGATTTCATTTTTAGTTTCTCCTGCGGGTTATTCTCCCTCTTTCCATTACCGTGATCGACTATGTCTTTCTCTCTGTCTCTCTCTGTCTCTCTCAGCCTCTCTCTCTCTCTCTCTTTTCTGTTAGTTTTGTCTCCTATAACTCTCCATGACCTCTCCATCACCTTCAACTGTCCCTGTACAAAAGGCACTAATTCATATGATGGTTCTATATATAACGGCTCCTAATTCTCCAGTATTGTCCCGGTATCATTAGTTTTGAGGAACTCACAATACAAGTGTCTCTGCGTGCATAGGCATGTTTTCCCCAGGGTATTAAACGGGGAATTATATATACGGGGCATATATCCGGAGAAGGACCAAATTGATGTCGGCGAATCCCCCCGTCCTGCTCCACTGACTTTCAGGAATAGTACACGAGGGCATTTGAAAGGGACCTATTGTCTCTGGAAATTGCGCTCCCATTGTCTTTGACGGGATTATGGGGCTATTTACTGGAGGGACAAG
This sequence comes from Disparrhopalites patrizii, assembly GCA_034698585.1. Taxonomy (NCBI): domain Eukaryota; kingdom Metazoa; phylum Arthropoda; class Collembola; order Symphypleona; family Sminthuridae; genus Disparrhopalites; species Disparrhopalites patrizii. Next base: position 2,266 of record JAQGBT010006655.1, on the reverse strand, counting down.
TGCATTATATCTCCCTGCAACAGGCATTTTGTTCCCAGTTTATTTTTGGATAGCTTTTATAGGGGCGGTAAAGGGTGATTGTAACGGCAGAAAAGGGGAAGGACACGGAATTTAACATTATATTCTATATGCACTTATATAGAACTAAATTCTTATGTATAACAGAACCTGGAACAGAATGTGAGATTTTAGATTTGTTTTAAAATGATTTTCTCACATTGCTTTTACGACGATACACTCCAATGGCGGCGGTGGACAAATATAATCCTCACATATCCGCATATGTCCTTATGTAAAGGGAACGGGCGGAGCCGGTTAAAGGGGAAATTTTAATTACCAAGCAGACAGAAATGTTGAAATGTCCAAGGAAATCTAGTAACTTTTTCGCCGGTTCATTAATTTCCCGTTATATCATTTAGGTACATTCTATACCCACCGAAAAATTTTTAAACGCTTTTTATGATTTATTTCTGCAGCAATAGAGCTTAAAATTTGTATAAAATTGGTTTTAAAAAATTGTACAGTAGCAGTCAAAATGTAACTTGGCGTAGGCAGGAATTTCTCGTTTTGATCGTACAAAAAAAATTTCTTCTGGTATTAATTTGGAAATGTTTGCTTTTATGTATTGCCAAAAACAGAGTGGAAACCCCAGAGAGGCGCGTGGCAACAAGTGCCTGGAACCTTTTTTTTTTTGGTCCCTCCACCAAAACGGGATGAGAGATACGTTTTTAATTTGATTATAATCCCAAAAAGCACGTGTGTGTCCATCCCTCCTTGTCCCTCCATCATTTCCGTCCACAAAACATGGGGAATCCCAAAAAGAAAACCTTTTTTTCTTAAGGTGATGTGCCTTTTCCCACCTGTATAATCATCATTACTAAGGGTATATATATGAGGAGTATAAAATTCAGAAAATGCCCCACAAAAAGTCCCAATAATAGACCACATTGTATCAGAAGAGGTACAAGTGAGTCATAATAAGACGGTGACACCGTCGTAAGGTTTTTTTTTTTACTCCCGTATAAAAGATACCTTTTTAAACGTACCCCGTGTACATCCTATGCCCCGAGAGGATCCCACATGATGATGATGGGACCTCATTGTAAACTGGAAGGTAATATGCATAAGACATGATAATCTTGTATTCCATTAAGTGTCCCCGGTTCTAGAGGGACCATTTTTTTGTGGTTTCAAGAAAAAGGTCCAAAAAAAGGAGAAGAGGTACATATTAGAATATATACACATGTGAAGGAACCAGAAAAAAAATGTCTTCCTTCAGAAGAAAGGCTTTGAGGAAGGAAAAAGTTGAGGGAAATCTTTTTTTTTTTTACATACAACTGTTTAGGCTACCTGTTTTCCTATGCACGCGCCTTCTCTCCCTTTTTGGGAAAGGGGCAAGGAAGAGAGACCCTTGTAATTGATTCTCCCACCAAAAAGGAGTTTTACGAGAGAGCGAGAGAAAGGTCTAAGGAGCTCTTTGGGAACAGTGGTAAAAAAGCATACATAATGATCCCACAATTGATTCTGATAAACACTTGATAATCCCATAAACAGATTTCGGAAGGCACGCGGGTTGGGATAAAATTGGTAGTCATTTGAGAGGGACTGTTAGGCGAGTTATTACCGAAACATTCTTGAGGACAGAGACAGATACATAACCACGTGAGGACCAACAAACGAGACAATGACACCAGGGAGAAAGTCACGCTGGAAGATTCGAAAGAAAGAGACGAATGTATGGCTGAAGAGGAACAATAAATGAAGAAAAGACAAAAGCAAGAAGATTTTGGAGAAATACATTTGGACAGGGATAATGGAGACACAAGACAGCTAAAGAGAGGAAAATAGACGGAGAATCATTCGAAATTTAAGTAAATTGGCAAGCTTCGTGTGCATAGACATAATAAATAATAAGATAAATAATAAGAGATTATAAGAGAGAGCCGCAGAGATGCGGAAGAAAGAAACAATAGAAACGTGAGAGAAGATACATCCGAGATTGTAAAAGGGAAACACCAGCGTGGAAGAGGATAATACCCGTTTATTTAAAGGGAGAAGCAAGCGCGTGGCGTGGGAGCGGAGCAAAGACGTAAAGAGAAAGAGAAAAACTTGGGAGAAAAGCGAGATTCCAGAGGCCGGAGGAAACTCGGAATTGGATAGAGACAGCGTACAGCGAAAAGCAGAGAAATGTGTCGTCGAAGACGAAGAGAAGTAACCGATAGGGAAATTATTTCCATGCTAAATGTAGATTTTTGGGTAATACGCC
>JAQGBT010006654.1:0-12101 GCA_034698585.1 Disparrhopalites patrizii | reverse complement strand
TCTCTTTCTTACTCTCTCTTCGCATTTCTCCCTTTCTCCCTCGTCGCATTTCTCTCTTTCACTCGTTGTCTCTCTTCCCATTTCTCTCTTTCTCTCTCTTCGCATTTCTCTCTTTTTCTTTCTTTTTCTCTCTTTCTCTTTCTTCGTATCTCCCGCTTTCTCACTTTGTGCCTCTCTTTATCTCTACTCGTAACTCAATTTTTATCCTTCGTACCTCCCTCTTGCACGATGTCTTCGTATCTCTCTCTTTATCGCTATATCTCTGCGTATCTCTCTCTTTCTCTTTCTCTATATTTCTTCGTATCCATATCTTTCTCTCTGAATCGTTGTATCTCTCTTTCTTTATTTCTGTTCCTAAATTCCTTTCTCTCTCTCTCTCTCTTTTGTAGTCGTGCCTCCCTTTGTCTATCTCTCTTCGTGAATCCCTCTTGCGCTGCATCTCTCTCTCCGTACCTCTCTCTTTATTTCTCCCTCTTCGTATTTATCCCTTTTACTTTCTCTCGTTCTTTTTCTTCCAGCGTTTCTCTCACATATTACCTCATCTTTTTTCACCTTTACCTTCCCATATCTCTCCATTGCTTTATCTCTTGCCACAACTGGGTCTTGCCTGGCTTCTCAATGTCTTTCTCTTAATTTGATATCTCCCTTATTTTCATGGTTTCTCTCTCTCTCTGTAATGTGAAGCAAAGCATGAAGTAAATTGATTACGTGATTAACCCATTATTGTCTCTCCTTGTCAGTTGTAAAGAGTCATATAGTGTCATTTCACGGCATGGTCTACAAGGTGCTATAAACTCTGTGGAAAAATACTATAATCTCCCCCTTTAGATCTGCCGCCATAAAGATGTACCATAATGCACGGATTTCAGGAAGTTTTTCCAAAAGTGTCTGTTTATTTTTTTGCAGTTGATAAAATCCCCATTTTTTTTTAATTATTTGTTTACACCCTGGCTCCCTTCGTTGCTCCAATGGAAGGTTACATGTGACGTACATATGTATGTAGATGTTTGTGAAAAAATATGTCAATTAAATATCCCTCCTGTCAATATCCTCTTGAGTTTGGTGAGGACAACAAAATGAACCAATAGAAATGAGTTTTTCCCAGCCCAAAATAATATTCCAGCCCTCCATCAGAGTGTCAACCCCCTTTTTTTCCTCAAAGAGAATATGCCATAAGAGAAACCTTTTTTTTTTTTGGACTCCGAAAAAGGACAAGAAAGGGGAAGACCCTCATTGTCACGACGTTGACTCTGTTTTTCCCCACAAAAAAAATATTGTGCCATGTAATGCGGAGGACATTGTTGTGTACATTATTACCAGGGGCAGACCATGTATAGGTGGGAAAATACTGATTAAGTAGTCCCATTTTTTTCACATAGAAAAACATGTTTATTCAATATGTACGTATGATACAAAAGATACAGAAAAAAAGACTCGGGAAGGCCTTTGTGGTAATAAATGTGTATTTAGATAGAGGGAAAAATGAAGGTATTCGGCTGTGAGAGGAGAAAAAAATGGGGGAGAAAAAAAAAACGTTGAGTGTGTGGCGGTTCGTCAACAAGTCAACCAATACTGAGGAGAAAAATTTGTCAATCAGTTAAAGCGGAAAATGGTCAATTTCATGGGTGATTCTAGCAAGTGAGTCAGCAAAAATGTTTATTCGGGGATTTTTTTCCCCCCGACACATCTCTCGCTCTTTCAAGCCCTCCCACTCTCTATTTTAAGCTCTTTCCCCCTCGCTCTCTCCCTATTATGTTTTCCCTTTTGTCACCCTGTCTCGTATTTTTTCCTCGATTCTCTTCCGTCTGTCTCACTATTGCATTTCACTGAATATCTCTAACCTATGCTCCCTTTCTGGTTAAATTCGAATTCTGTCTCTTTCTTCTTTTTCATTTCATTTTCCGTCTCTTTCTCGAATTTTCTCTTTTACGAGCTTTCATTCTTCATTTTTATTCGCTCTCTCTCTAGCTGTCATTATTTTTGTCTCGTTCATTGTAACTCTTTCATTCTTCCATTCTCTCCCGTTCATTCGATCTCTTCTTCCCTGTCCGTTTCATTCTGTTTGTCACTCTTTCTTCTTTTAATTCTATTTCTCTCTCTCACTTTTCTCTCTCTTTCTATCACTTTTTCTTTTTCTGTCTCTCTGTCTCTCTCTTTCTCTCCTTCTCTCTTGCTTTCTCTGTAATTTTTATTTCCTGTTTCTCCTTAATTGTGGAACATCTCTCTTTCTATCAATAATCTCTGAATCGCTCTCAGTCTCTCTCAATCTCAATCTCTCTCTCAATTTCTCTCAGTTTCTCTCTTTCAATCTCTCTCTCAATTTCTCTCAATTTATCTCTTTCAATCTCTCTCTTTCAATCTCTCTCCTTCAATCTCTCTCTAAATTTATCTCTTTCGATCTCTCTCAGTTTCTCTCTGAGTCTCTCTCTAAATCCCTCTCTCAATTTCTCTCGCTCAATCTCTCTCTCAATTTCTCTCTTTCAATCTCTCTCCTTCAGTCTCTCTCTCAATTTCTCCCTTTACATCTCTCAACTCATCTCTTTCAATGCCTTTCAGTTTCTCTCTGAATCTCTTTCTAAATCTCTCTGCATCTCTTTCAAAATCTCTCTGAATCTCTTTATAAATCTCCCTGTATTTCTCTCTATCAATATCTCAGTTTCTCTGTGAATCTCTCTCTCTCTCCAAATCTCTCTAAGTCTCTGAATCTCTCACATTTTCTCTCTCTCGCATTGAGTCTCTCAATCTTTCTCTCATTCCCTCTCTCAATATTTCTCTTATCCAATCTCTCTCAATCTCTCCCTTTCTCAGTTTCTCACTCAATCCCTCTTTCTCAATCCCTTTCACTTCCACCCCCTTCTGTCTCTTCCATTTTCTCGTTCTTACCCTCAACTTGGTTCCATTTCTCCCTCGTCCTCCTCTCTCTGCCTCTCTCTAGTCGTCTCTCTCATTACTTCCTCTCCGTTGGCTCTCATTGTTCCTCCCTGGCTACTCTTCTCGTTACGACACAGACTCTCTTTCCTCTTCTTTCTCTTTTATATCCCGATTTCGGTGCATCTTCTCTCTTTTTTCGCCCGCTTCTGCCATCCGTTTCACCCTCTCTCTGTCTCCCTTTCTTCCGCCCAGTCTCTCTCTCTCTCTTTCTCGTTCACTCTCGCGCTCTCTCTCTCTCCGGTTGGTTCCCTCGGCTCTCGGCACTCCATCCATTAAGCTGACTACTCCTGCATACATGAATGAATGAATGAATGGTATGGCGTGAGAAGGCGCCAGAAATTGTGTCTCCACCAAATTATAGACTTGCGAGGAGTCGGTGCGTGCTTCGAATGAATGTCTCTCTCTCTCCCTCTCGCTCCCTCACACAACATACATCCACTCTCTTGCTCTTCCATTTTACGACTCCCTTTCTTTCCGTTTGTATAGCACTCTCCAATCCTGCTCTTCTTATTTTTTTTTCTGACTCACTCATTTTTCTTGGGAGAGGAAAAAATGTTAACCATACAGTTTTGGATGGCGAGGGGGAAATGCACATGAGAATGGGAGAATAAGAAAAGGACGAAGGGGTTGTTCGGAGGAAATTTGGAAAAAATAAAGGACAAAGATTCTTGGGCTGGGGAGACTTCTGCCGTCTTTTAATTCTCGGGTGTTTTTTATGAGAAAAAACAAATATTCAAAAATCTCCCTGCCTACTTCTATCTCACTGTTGGTCTTTCTCTCCGTCTTGCTTTTCCTTTATCTCTGATTCACTATATCTGCCTCTCTCCATCTCGGCGACTTTTCTTCTCATGGCATCTCTTGATCTCATTTTTAGCTTTATTTTCTCGAGCTCTCCCCGTTTTTCTTTCTGAGACTTTCTCCTTGCACTTATCGCGCAGCTTCCTAAATTTTGTTGTACCATCTGTCTCTTTGTATCTGTCTCTTTGTACTCTCTCATTCTTTTGATGCTTTCCTCTTTTCATTTCTCCTTTTTCTTCCTCATCTGAGCCTTTAATATTTTTTCCGCCTTTTCTCCGTATTTCTCTCTCTCTGTTTCTCTCTCCCTTTTTGCTTCCTCTTACTTTCTCCTGCTCATTTCTGACTCTTTTTGCTTCCTCTGACTTTCGCCTTGTCATTTCTTTCTCGCTTTCTCCTCATTTCTCTCTCTTTGGACTTCATTTTATTTTCTCCTTGTCATTTCGCTCTCGCTTTCTCCTCATTTCTCTCTCTTTTGGCTTCCGTTTACTTTCTCCTTGTCATTTCGCTCTCGCTTTCTCCTCATTTCTCTCTCTTTTGGCTTCCGTTTACTTTCTCTTTGTCATTTTTCTCTCGCTTTCTCCTCACTTCTCTCTCTTTTGGCTTCCTTTTACTTTCTCTTTGATAATTCTCTCTCTGTTTCTCCTCATTTCTCTCTCCCTTTTTGCTTCCTCTTACTTTCTCTTTCTTATTTCTGGCTCTTTTTGCTTCCTCTGACTTTTTCCTTGTCATTTCTCTCTCGCTTTCTCCTCATTTCTCTCTCTTTGGGCTTCCTCTTACTTTTGCCTTTTGATTTCTGTCTTTTTATCTTTCTCGTTTCTCTCTTCTTTTGCTTTCTCTTACTTTCTGCTTGTGTTTTCTCTTTCCCATTTCATTCTCTTGCTCATTTTTCTCTCTTTTATGTTCCATTTACTTTCTCCTCATTTCTATCTTGCTCTTTCTCATTTCTCTCCCTTTTCCCCTCCTTTTACTGTCACCTTCTGTTCCCTGCATCTGTTTCTCCTTCTCCTTCCTCTCTCTTTCACCTTTCTCTTTTACTCGCTTCGGCCAACCTTCCTGTCAATGCCTCTCTGTGCCCCACATCGTCTCTCGAGCTCTCTTCCGAGTTTTCCCAATTAGTTTTGTCTCTACTAGTCCTAAGTAAAATTTCTCTCTGTTTCTCTCTTTGCCCCTCGTCCTCTCTCTCCTAATAAAGATTCCTACCAACACTCATCCACGATTCTTTATCCCGTTGGACCACACATAAAAATATTTGCAAAAAAAACGATTGTGATTCAATTTCATAGAGAAGAGTCATGTCACAGTCGCCATAGGCTCCTCATCCCCAGCAAGTGCTTTCAAAAGTAAATTTTAAATAAATAAAATAGTCCCATATTCCTATTATATTATCCTATATATTTCTCTCTCTATTTTTATCCTCTATTTTATCCTCTATTTTTCCCCCCTCACAGCAAAATATCCATGTAAATGCATGTAGCCTTGACGGAGCACAAATATTCCCTATTTTTTCACAATTCCATCCATTTTATCTGTACTACACAGGAAACCCTTTCATTCTTGTGTTTTGCACAAGTTTATTATGTTGTTCCTCCTCCCCTAGAAAAAAATACAAAAAGCATGAGATCGTGCATGTCCATTTTTTCCCTCCACAATATACATCTCTTTTTTCCCTGTCTGTGGCAACTCCTCCAAAAAAGTTTTGGTATGGAATGAAAAAAAAAAAGTAAAATGTCACTGCACGTACACACCTTTCCATAAAAAATGGTAACGCCTTTTCACAATGAAATGTTGTCGGAAAGAAATCATCATTCCGTAAAGCTTTTATAAAGGAAGCCTATGGCGACGGACGTTTTTTTACCATTTTGGGGGGGGGGGGAATTTCTGAGGGGATTTGGGGTTTCCCTGAAATTCTTTGAAAAAAATGGGGAAAACATGGCCTCAGACGGGTTAAAGGACGTGCCAAGGTCTATAATGACGAGGGTCGTCCTATTAAATTGTGCATAAGCAAAATATAGAATTTTACATAGGAGATATACAGCCTATAGGCATATCCCAGGACACTTTTGGCGCCTATACGGAATGTGAACGCTCGTCTTTCCAGTAGATTTTTCCTCCCGAAACGAGCCTCAAAACAGACTTTAATGTCTCTTTTAAAAAAACTTTTTTTAAAACGATTCTCCCGTTTTTTTGCCCAGAAAAAAAGGGAGAATAATAAGGCTAAATGCCTTGTACTTGTTCTTTTATTGCTTTAAAAAAGCTTTAAAATCCTCGTTTTTTAAGGGGAAGAAATGTATGAATGAGCATCTTTTTTTTTGCCCTGATTCATCCCCACATTTTAGGGTGGAAAACCCTTTGTTTTGCTAGGGAAATGAGGGTGCCAGGAGGGAGGAGGAGCTTTCTTTGAGAGACTCATTCATACTTTTTGGAGCTGTAAAAAAGGGTTAGCACGTTCATCTTCTTTCCTATTTATGGTCGGGGACTACCTAATTATTTTTTTTAAACGGAAGGCATAAAAAAAAGAGACAAGACCAGGGTGAAAGGAAGGACCGAAGGGGAAGATTTAAGCATTCCACGACAATGAGGAAGAGGCTGATAGAAACCAGATGAGGGGGGGGGGTTGAAAGTGCACGGGGTGGAAGGGGATTTTGAAGGGGTGAAAAGAGGTGAAGGCAGAAGGGGTAAGACAAGGAAAAACTGAAGATAATTACATTGAAAAGTGGCGAAAATGTCAAAAACAATGAGCAAAAGAAGAGGGAAAATAAAAGGGGAAAACGAAGGGAAAATAGGAAGAATGAAAGAAAAATGAAAGAAACAAAAACGGAGGAAATTGAAGGAAAAAGAAGAAAAATTAAAGAAACAAAATGCAAAGAGAAATTGAAAGAAAAATTGGAAAAATGGAAGAAACAAAAAAGAAATTGAAGAAGAAAAAATAAAAATGAAAGAAACAAACTGAAAGCTGAAATCGGAGAGAAAAGAAGAAAATTTAAAGAAACAAAATAAAAGGTGAAATCGAAGGAAAAAGAGGAAAAAGAATAAACATGAAAGAAACAAAATAAAAGGTGAAATCGAAGGAAAAAGAGGCAAAAGAATAAACATGAAAGAAACAAAATCAAGGGGAAAACGAAGGAAAAACTCGAAAAAAGGAAGTAAGAAAAAAGAGAAAGAGGCAACATGCAAACGACATTAGAAGGAACGGAAAGAGAGACGAAAGGACAAAAACGAATTGCAAGAAAACATATTTAAAAAAAAAAACCAGGAAAGACAAAACTCAAAGGTAAAACGAGGGAAAAGATATAAAACGGGAGAAAGCGCTTTAAATGAAAAAATCGTAAAGGAAAATTTTTTTTAAAAAGATGTAAAAGAAGATTCAAAATGAGAAGATTTAGATGTAACAAAATGAAGCTTGGGATTAACGAGAACGACCATAAATAAAGGAAATGTCCCTACAGCATCGTGAGGATGGACGTAAACGTGTGTGTGAAAAAAAAACAAAGGGAAAGAATAAGGTTTTTGGCAACGTAAAGATTCATTTGATGAAGGGAAGGAGAGAATGATGAGCGAAAATATTCCACCATGGCCGTTTGCACACAATCATTATTAGACGTACGCAAGAAAAATAAGAATAAAAAGGGTTCATTTCTCTCTCTCTCTCTCTCTCTCTCTCTCTCTCCTCTCTCTCGTTTTGCTCTCTCGGTTGAAAAAGAGTGGATCTCTCCCCGTCCGCGTACATGCTGAAAATGACCGCAGGGGGCTTGGAGAGATAATTTCCTCCCCGTAAGTCTTTTAATGGGACAGTACTGTAAGGTTGATGAAAAAATGAGGCATGCTCAATTTTTTTTTACGATTTTTTTTTGCGGATTGTATTAAATGCATTCATTGTTATAGGGGAGAGAGAGAGAGATGGAGAAGAGGATTTTTGTTCGTCGGAAAGGAAATTATCATTGTAAATGAGGTTTTGTGTCCGTATAAATCATAACACGGGAGGAACAAACAACGTTTTAAACACAGCTCCTTTTTTTCACCTTTCTGTGTTTGAACAAGTGAATGGGGCTTTTAAAGAGACAGAGTGAGAGAGAAAGATAGAGAGAGAAAGAGAGAGAGAGAAAGAGAGAAAGAGAGAAAGAGAGAGAATGAATTCATTCGTGAGTTTGGTTGTTGCTCGCGTCTTGGACCAAAATCTAAGAAGTGGATCGGGAGATTTTTTTCTTACTAATATCCGCGTCTCTCTCTCTCTCTCTGTATTTTGTTCTTTCCTCTCGTCTCTGTGTCCTTCTTCCTTCTATATAGCAAATCTCGGTTATGTTTTCCATTTTTCTCTGATCTTCTCTCTTCCTTTTATTTCTCTCTTTCTTAATTTTTCCGAACACCGTCATCAATTAATTGTGTTTATCTCCCTTTCTCTGTTTGGTCAGCATAATTTTTTCTCAGAATTCTTGTTTTGATTCTCAGTTTTCCTCTCTAGCTATATTTCCTTTTTATTCTTGCACATTGCATTTCTTTGAGCATTTCTCTTTCATTTTATCTCTATTTCATTAATCGTCCCCCTTTTTCTTCTATCATTCCTTCTGTAATTCTTTGTCTGTTTCTCTTTCCTTGTATTCTCTCTCTCATTCCTTTTCTATTCATTTCTCTCTCTCTCTCATCCTTTCTCTGTATATTTTTCTCTTTTCATTTTGTATTCTTTCTCTGTTTCGCTTTTCCTTTTTTCCCCTCTCTACCTCTTTCAAATTTCTCTCTATTTTTCATTATTCCTCTCTTTCGTTCTTCATTTTTTATATTTAATTCTTTCTCTTTCTCTCTCTCTCATTCTTCATTTTTTCTCTTTCATTCTTTCTCTTTTTCTCTCTCTCTCATTCTTTCTTTTTTTCTCTCTGTTTCATTCTTTCTCTTTTTTTCTCTTTCATTCTTTCTATTTTTCTCTCTCTTTCATTCTTTCTATTTTTCTCTCTCTCGGTTTATCTTTCATTTTCATTCTCTTCCATTGTTTTTCTGCTTCTGTCTGCCTTTTTCCTCTCTCTCCATCTCTCTCTTATTTTTGCTGTTTTTCTCGTCCTTTTCGTCTCTCTCATTTTTGCACTGTTTTTCTCTTCCTTTTTCCTCTCTCTCTCTCTCTCTCTCTCTCTCTCTCACTTTCATTATTTTTCTGTTTCTGTCTTCATTTTTGTCTCTCTTTCATGCTTTCTCCCTTTCTTTTTCTTTCATTATTTCTCTCTCCTTTTATTTCTATATTTTTTATTTTTATTTCCCCCTCTATTTCATTCTTTCTGCATCTCCTCGATCTCTCGCTGTTCCTCCTCCCTTCATTTCTCTCTCTCTCTCTCTCTCTCTCTCTTTCTTGTGCTCCATTAACCTGTCTGCTCCTTCTCTAAATCATCCGTCCTCTCCGCCTTTTTTGTTTCTCTCCCTTTCCTCCCACCGTCTCTCTCTCTCTGTCTCGCTCTCTCAATCTCTCTGGCAGCCTCTCACTCCCGATTGTCGCCGGACTGAATGACAGAAGAAACAGTAATAATAGAGCATGGCTTTTGCATTTCTTTTTTCCATCCCCCTCAAAGCCCTTTGATGGCTCTGGATTTATTAAAGCAAAAGGAAGATGCATTGTATTAAAATATTACATGGTGCGTGTGTGTGTGCGTCTCCTTCCCACACAAGAATTGTCCCTTTCATCATTGTTGGACTTTTTCCCCCTTCCATCCTTCGTCTCCTAACTTGTTCACAGTATTTTTTCTCTCCTCCAATTTGTGCTTCCAGGCTTTTTTTTATGTCAAATCCCCTGTGTAAAGCGTTGGAGGAGGAGGCGGAGGACGAAAGGTATATAGAAGAGGAAGACGAAGAAGAAGAGACAAGAAAAAAACGTGAGAACATTTATTTATGATGGCCCCATCCTCGTTCCAAGACACACATTGTGTGTCATATGTGTGTACACGCATTATGATATATGGTTGGAGACATAAAACAGTAGTCTGGTGTAGTTTAGTAGCGCATAGAAAAAATAAAAGACAACAAGGAGGGAAAAAAATGGAATTGACGGAGAGATTTTTCCTCAATGAAGATGATGATAAATGGAAGACCACCTGTTGAGGACAGCCAAAAAACTCTTTTGTCTCCCCGATTTTCCCTGCAGAATTTTCCCAGGTTTTTCACCCACCCAATCTCCTCTTCCTCCTCATCCTCCTCCTCTTCCACTTCCATTTGTCCATTCGCAGTTCCAATTTTTAAAAAAATAAATTCGGAAACACAAAAAAAAGCAACGAAGTTACATGTCTGTTGTTCCAAACGGTAAATTTTTTTCTACCAACTACATTTTGTTTTCGTTTCAAAACCGAGCAAGTAATTGTTCCTAAAGTAACTTTTATACCCTTTTTGTATTTAAGCGGATACAGGAACCATTTCATACATTTACTCAAGGTATGACTTCGGAATCGGTATTCGAATTTAAATCGGAATTATATTCATATTTGGCAGTATTTTAATCCGAATTACTATCTATATTTTTGTCAGAATAATATTTAAATGCAAATTAGTACCCATATTGTTGTTAGAATAATATTTTAATTCGAATTAGTAGTCTTATTTTTATCAGGAAAATATTTTAATCCGAAGTAGTATCCATATTTTGGTCAGAATAATATTTTAATCCGAATCAATATCCATACTTTTAATCCAAATAATATTTTAATCCGAATTAGTATCCATTTTTTTTTCAGAATAATATTTTAATCCGAATTTGTATTCATTTTTTCATCAGAATAATATTTTAATCCGAATTTGTATTCATTTTTTCATCAGAATAATATTTTAATCCGATTTAGTATCCATATTTTGGTCAGAATAATATTTTAATCCGAATCAATATCGAATAGAATATTATTTTAATTGGAATTTATAATTACAAATTACATCCGAAATTCAAATTCGTATTCAAAACTTGACATATGAATTCCGATATTTAATTGGTATTCAAAAATGCCTTCATTATGTTTCAGAATTCCCGCCTTTGAACAACTTTTTTTGCAAAAACAGAGTATTTGTTTTTTTTAATTGACAGTAATTTAATTATTCGTGATTTTTGCCGAATCAGAGCTTGCAAAGTTAATTTATCTTTTTTTAAATTGATTTTGCGTTTATTTCAGGCTACAAATTATGCTAGCTTGAATTGTAAACAAATTTCTAAAAAGTTTTTACAAAGTAGGCAAAAAGTATTTGAATATTTACGTATTCATATGTCAGAGTATTTGGGTAAAATTGTCTCCAAATCAGAATTTACTTTATATTTTACTTTATTTTACTTAATTTACTATATATTAGATACCTGAAAAACGCGTATTTTAATTGGAATTTTAATTCATTTTTTCGGCTATCATCCCTTGTTTGTGTGGGATAAATCCCCGAAAATCCTTTTTTCAAAGGGAATGAACCAACCCCGTCTGTGTTTCGGAGCCAAAAAATGAGGAAGAACACCCCAAAAAATGGTTTAACGAATTAAAAATAAATACTCAAGGACCAACAGACATTTTGGCGCTAAATAATTTTTTAAAAAGTCCCCCCTTGACAAAGGCTGATAATATAATGCCTGTACTTTGTCCCATTCCCAGGTGAGTATTTTACTAATTGTCCCACCTCCAAACCCCGGGCGATTAGCTCAGGGGGAAATGATAATGGGGATCTTCCATAATGGATGGGGATGTCTCTTTTCACCCGCGTAAAACCGGGAAAACAGGAATTATGAAAAACAAAAGTGACACTGGGCAGGAGAATTATTTGTTTGGCCATTAATCCTTTCCATCCTTCTCTGTCTATCTCTCTCTGGCCATTTTTCCGCTCTCTCTCTCTCTCGTTATCATTTCCCTGGCGCTTCGGTGATTGGAGTCTGGCTCCATTTAATGTGCCCCTAAACGCCTCCTCAACCCTTTGGGTTAAGTGCTTTTAATTACTAACCAAAGAGCCTCTTTCTCTCCCTCTCTCCCTCCCTTTTGCTCAAAGTCAATAGGGGAGAAAAGGGAGTAATTTTATTATTATCACCATTTAGAACGTCCCTTCCATTTCCATTTCTAAAAACTAGCGTTTCATACTTCCCCAATGAAGGAATGTTCCTTTTAAAAAAAGGCTAAATGGAGAAAACAAATAACTTGACCGGTATTTACTTTGTCATTTCAATGCCCCTGAGAATAATTATTCTCGCTTCAAAATTCTCTCTCTCTCTCTATTTTTATCTCTTTCGCTCTCTCTTTCTCTCTTTCTTTCGCTCTCTTTTTCTCTCTTTTTCTCTCTTTTTCTCTCTTTCTCTCTCTTTCTCTCTCTTTCTCTCTCTTTCGGTTTCTCTCTCTTTCTCTCTCTTTCTGTTTCTCTCTCTTGCACTCTCTCGCTTTCTCTCTCTC
>JAQGBT010006653.1:0-12106 GCA_034698585.1 Disparrhopalites patrizii | reverse complement strand
AAAGCAGAAAAAGAGAACGTTTGAGAGAAAGCAGAAAATAGAGAAAGTTTGAGAGAAAGCAGAAAAAAGAGAAAGTTTGGGAGAAAGCAGAAAAAAGAGAAAGTTTGGGAGAAAGCAGAAAAAAGAGAAAGTTTGAGAGAAAGCAGAAAAAGAGAAAGTTTGAGAGAAAGCAGAAAAAAGTAAAGTTTGAGAGAAATAAAAGGAATGAGAAAGTTGGAGAGAAAGCAAAAGAGAGAGAAAGTTGGAGAGAAAGCAAAAGAAAGAGAAAGTTGGAGATAAAGCAAAAGAAAGAGAAAGTTGGAGAGAAAGCAAACGAAAGTTGAAGATAACGCAAGAGAAAGAGAGAAACTTGGAGAGAAAGAAAAAGAAAGAGAAAGTGTGACAAAAAGCAAAAAAAGAGAGAGAAAGTGTGACAAAAAGCAAAAAAAGGGAGAGAAAGTTGGAGAAAAGGCAAGGTTGCATTGATGAGCATAGCTAATTAACTAATTAGACGGGATGAGGGGCGTCTTTGAAATAATGGGGGCCTATAGCATCTTTCAACAAAAGTTGTCTTCCGCGGAGTTCATCCTTTGTTCTCCTCGACCCTTCACTATCGTATTTAAAGCAAGCCCTTTCCCTACCCGAATTCCGTGATTCTACACGTTTCCTCCGTGGGAATTGAAGTGGGAGGGTAATTATTTGAAGGAGACACATCGTGTCCCTCTCCGCCGACTTCGTCCCGGGGAAATCCCTGAGACTGGTGAGGAAATCTCGGAAAGACGTCACAGAGTGGGTTCTGGCTAGGCAAATGGGAAATTTTTGGAGTCCTTCGCCATTTAAAAAAGTATTTTTCCTTTGGAAATGAGCTTTGGAAACGTTCGTCACGTAGTGGGCTTTTATATAGGCTTAAAATTAATTTATAAGCTTGGCCGTCTACATCAATGTATTATAATGGAATAGGTATTGGAATTCCAATCGGAATTATATTCATATTTTATAGTATTTTTATTTTAATCTGAATTAGTATCCATATTTTTGGCAGAATAATATTTTGGTTGGAATTAATAACTGCACATACGGCCGAAATTTATATTTGTATTCACTACAATGCATATGAATTGCGATACTTCATGGGTATTCCCAAATGCCTTCATTATGTTGCTACTACCCGCCTTCGAACAAGGCTTTTTGCGATATGAGAGTTTGCGAATTTATAACTTTTGCATTGATTTTGCTTTTATTGCGGACTACAGTCGACACTCTCTATAACAGTTCCCTGTATAACAGTACTCTCGTTATAACAGCAGCAAAAAATGCTCCCCTCAAAAACTTTCTCCATTTGTTAACATATAAATGTCTGTTCTCTATAACAGTTTTTCGCTAATAACAAGCGACATTTGATGCTTTATAGGATGCTGTTATAGCGAGAGTCGACTGTACAAATCATCCCAAATTGCATGATTACTTTTGATACAGTATTCAAAACGTATTTGAATATATTCCTGCGTATTCACATATGTCCGAGCATTTGAATCAAATTTTATCAAAATCAGAAATTATATTTTAGATATTCGAAATTTTAATTTGTATTCATAATTTGGAAAAACACGTATTTTCATTCGAATTTTATTAACACATTAATCCATTTTTAGATGATTTTTAGATGATCCATTTATTTAGTTGGGTCGCGTGGAGATATTTAGCCGCCTCTGGCGACATCTCTTGTGCAAATAGCGCATTGTCTCTCGTCCCATTACACAAAGTGCGTTCAATCCGTGGACGGCACAACAGGGAGGCCACACCCCCTAATGGCAACGCCCGGGTATTGCAAGACCCGTTTAATTCTACGCTCGAGACACAGATGCTGCTGCGGCGGAGACAAAGACGCTGTGTCCCGGGAAACGTTTTTTGTCAAGTCCCAAAAAGCCTTTTTGCGCGCGTAGATTCCATATGTTCTAAATACTGTGGTGGGAATTTATTCAAGTCAACTTGTGCTTTTTTATTCCTATAACGATTTATGCTTTTAAATAGTTAAAAATGCTTGGTCTTTAAGAATTAATGTTTTTATCACAGGATTAGGTATGCTTTTTCCCGTAGAATTATTTATATACGTCTTTTATGCGGTCAATGAGGATAGTTTTCGATGGATTTAAAGTCAATGAGGTTTGTTGTCGGTGGATTTAAAACACATTCCGATCTTCTGCTCAAAATCAGCAGCATTTGTGTGGCTTACAGTAATTTCGTGGCTTTTCGTGTAGAAAATTATATGTCCGTCTAAATTTCCTTTTTTGGTCACCTTTACATTGCGCTCTATTTTTGAAAATAATTATGCTTGTAGCCGACATGGATTATTATGTATTTTTAATAATTATGCTTGTTACTGGCTCATTATGCCGTTTTTACAAAGCGTGACAGTGATGCGGATTTTACTACAGTGGGGTCTCTCTATAACAAGTTTCTGTATAACAATATTTCTCAGTAACAACATTATTTTTTCCGCCCTTCGAGCATTAAAGTACATATTAAACATTCTATATATGTAACAACTTTTCCCTGTAGCAATATTTTTCGCCCTTCCCTTCGGAGTTGCTATATAGAGACTCCACTGTATCTATAATAGTACAATGGTCAAAAATTGTAAATTTAAAATACTTTCTGGAAGCGAATTTTCTGGACCCCTGAGATGCTTTTAATTAGCAATAAAAACAGGAAAAAAAAATTAATACAAGCTACAGTGGACTCTCGCTATAACAACCCTGAAGGGAAGGGCAAATATGGTTGTTATATGGAAAAGTGGTTATATGGAGCATTTAGTACGTACGCTACATATACGAAGGTCTGAAAAACAAAGTTGTTATAGAGAAAAAGCTGTTATAAGGAGAGTTGTTATAGAGAGAATCCACTGTATGTGTAGTGACAAATTTTACTTTGGGCATCAAAACGGATTAAAAATACGCCATAGGAAAAGTATACAGTGGACTCTCGCTATAACAACCCCGAAGGGAAGGGCAAAAATGGTTGTTATATAGAAAAGTTGTTATATGGAACATCTAATATGTACACTGCATATACGAAGGGCTCAAAAATAAAGTTGTTATAGAGAAAAAGTTTTATAAGGAGAGTTGTTATAGAGAGACTGTACTACGTAGTTCTATCAAATTGTCATCGACATTTGGACGTCTATGAACAAATTTGTGTCAAACACCAATTTTTACGAAATAATAAAGCATGAAAAGTACTAGAAACATAATTAAAAAACGCGAATATTTCCAAAAAATCCAGATAAAAAATGGTAAATTATCCACAAATATTTTCAAATATATACTTGACTGTTGTACAATAATAAGGAATTTGGTGTAATTTATTCATTTTGAGCAAAAATAGCCGAAATTAAAGTAATGAAAACGTAATTCGCACACAAAAACAAATGTTTGTCATAAAAAAAAAGATTTTAGAGCCTAAATACATACATTTCTAAAGCGTAAAAAGCCTAATGTTTTCGGGTTAAAAAAAAGAATAAGTCGGTTTGTCCTCGTCGTAATAAATTTCATTGATGATTAGAATGGCCATTAAATTAAATGAAGAGCAAATGCTGTCATATTTCATATTTTTGAATTTATTCATCTTTCCGTTTCAACCATTGTGTTATAACATGTTTATTTCCTTGATTTCTAATTTACAGTCACTACTCCGTGATTATTATTTTTTTCTTGCATTATATCTTTGATCCATTGTGAAGAAACAATATCCGTAAATCTTACATTTTTCTACAAATCTACGAACATTTCTCCCAAAAATTATTGAGTTGATTATTTTTTTATCATTTTTTCTCTGTCATTCCATGTGTGTACATGTACGCCTGTGTCAATTGTCTATACGGGAAAGGTAAGGTCATCTAGAAGGTTTAAAGCAACATATCATTTTAAGGCGCATCTTCCAACATTGAAAATCGAAGAGAGCCCTGTGCAAGAGCAATTCATGGGAACTTAAAATGTGTGCATTTGCGTAGAATTTCGTATCAATTGTAGTAAGAAATTTTTTATTTCCTTTGGAACTCGTTATTAGTCACTGACCTTGAGGATTTACCCAGTATGTAGGTACCTATAGTGTAATACTTTCTACAGTAATAACTATATGCCATACACAATGTTTAATGATAGTCCATATTTCTTGATAATTTGTTTTTTTTTGCATCTGTATATACAATTGTCCATTAATATGTCCAGAAGTAACAGTTTTTGATAGAGACTTTGCTCCTAAATTCTTTTTTTTTTTTTTGTAATTTATAATTTTCGTAAGGTCAGACACATTCACTTGGAACCAGTGACAGTTGCTACGGTTGCGCACGTGACAAGAATTTAGCAGAAGAAGTCCGATCTCTCTACAACGGCTCTCGTTAATATAATTTTTTGCCTACACAGTGTATGTACTTTCTATATAAATAGGTACATGTAAATCCATACATTTTTGACGTTATAGCGGAAAGGGTAAAACGTAAAAAAAAATTCTATATTAGCAACTAGAGCCAGATTTTCTTAGGATGATTTTTTCCCACCGTTATAGAGAGACAATGATTATAAGGGAATATGTTTCGGTGAAGGCCTATAAGAGAGTCTGATATAGCAAGAGTTGACTGTGAAAGGAGAATTGTAAATATATTTTAAAGAGAGAGAGTCTATTATATCAAATTAACGCTTTCTATAACGGTACTTCATATGAAACACAATTTTGCCCATTATGTATAATTATAGAAAAATTACGGAGGGCAGACATTTAATTATACGCCAACAATTGGAGCAAGATTTTGATAGGGGTATTTTCAGCTGCCGTTATAAAAAAAATAGCAGTAATAATCGAGACCTCAAAGAGTTATTTGACTACAGCATTTGCCATTCTTTGATGGTACAGACAACCCTCTCTATAGCGGTTCCCTTTCAATCAGCAAATCTTCCCCGTTATTGCGAAAAATAGCTATAGAGAACAGAAATTTGTATATTTAAACAATTGGCGAAAAGTTTTGAGGGTAGCATTTTCTGCTTGTTACGAATAGAAAGCCATTATAGAGGATCCCGCTATAGAGCGAGATGACTGTGGTTCGTTATAAGGGGAAATTTTCTGCTTCTCTATGTAAGGGTTCCTTATATAAATGAGTAAAATTCCCCGGTTAAAGTGACAAATGTTGTATAGAACAAAAGCTCCTATGATGGCAGTGATATAGAAATTTTTAGAGGAAAGTATTTTTATATTATCGTTATAGAGGACAAACCGTTATAAGGAGATTCATAATAGGATAAATCGCTCTGATTTTAACTTTCACTAGTTAAACCTTCGTCTCGTGCGCAGCCGAGCCTCCAGACACCTTGCCAAGCCATGTGCCTTTGTGTACACGCATAGACTATACAATTTAAAGATAGGATAATAACAATGCCATAACAATGTCATATAATTATACTTAATGTTTTTGACCTTTGATTAATATAATAAATTTTTTGTATGTTAAATGGTGGTATTTTTTTAGTAGGTTGAAAATAAAAAATATTTTTATTACCAAGTCACAGCAGAGTTACCATTAGGAATTTCTTGAATAAAATTCCCCTTTCGATTTCCTTTTTGTTTATTTTTTTTTTACATTCTTTTACGCAGTACATACATTTACTTGTCAATTAACCTTTTCATTCCTTATAATCTCTCATAAATTGAGATCAAACCTTTCATTGTCTACGAAATGACTATATAGAAGAACCATGACTTTTTTTTTTGTCTATGTACATATTTGAGGTGTATAATTTACAATTTTGAAAATGTAATGCTATTATATCTATATAGATATAATTATACAGGAAGAAAGAGAAAAAGGAGGCGAGATGAAGAGATTTTTTCATATATGGGTTTTTTTCCTCTTTTATTTTATTATGAAAAGGAACTCTACATAATATAGCTACGCCCTCATATTTGTGCTTTCTCCACTTTCTCCTTTGGGCAAAAGAATTTTTGAAGTACAATGAATGTACAATTCTCGGACATTTTTTCGTCCATTTTTTGTTACATAATGAGCCATGTTTTTCTCTCCTTTCATCTATAAACATTGAATTAATTTTTGTTTTAATATTTTTCAGTAATAATGGACATAATAAGGTAACAATGGATAAGGTCTCCTGATTGTTAAATAAACTCTTTTTTCATTTTTTTTAATACAAAAAAAGCATCCTCGGAATATTTCTCTCTACAAACATTCATAATTTGATGTTTTTTTTTTTGATCGCGTCCATTGTTATTTTAAGGGAGATAAATCATCACAGCTGAATCAGTTTTTTTTCTTTGGTAAGAATTCACAGAGAGAAGAAACCCAAAAAAAGGGAAATGATATGCAGGAGAATTTATTTGACCATCAAATTATCCGTTTTTGTAACGTTTGAATCCGTATACATACATAAATAGAATTTGTAAATATAATTTTTTTAAATAGAAAAAAAATTGTAAATACAATTTGGAATTAGAAAAAATGTGTAAATACAATTTATCAA
Organism: Disparrhopalites patrizii; assembly: GCA_034698585.1. Classification (NCBI taxonomy): domain Eukaryota; kingdom Metazoa; phylum Arthropoda; class Collembola; order Symphypleona; family Sminthuridae; genus Disparrhopalites; species Disparrhopalites patrizii. The sequence continues at coordinate 5,603 of JAQGBT010006653.1, read as the reverse complement.
TACAAAAATGCAGGGATTGTTTAATTCAGTAACATTTTTTCCATTTATTTGATTGTGCAGATGCAGTTTCTTGATTTTTCAATGATTGAGGTTGGCGCTGGTTTAATTTTAAATCTTAATTATAGGAACAATGTCGAAAGATAACGAGTAAAAAGTACAGGTGGATCCGGGATTTTTTTAACTTTTTTTTTTCCTTTTCTACTATTATGAGAATTTTTTTTTGCCCCCAAAAATCACGGACCATCCTGTACATTTATAAAATTATTTATAATAATATATAATTTAACGAAAGATATGATGAACCTTCCCATCGCCATCTGACGACCATGTGAGTAAAAATAATTTCCATTTTTCAGTCAGAATGAACCGATATTTGTTTGTAAATTGTGATATAATAAGCTGCTGGGGATTTTTTTTTTCTTTGTGAGAGCCGTCCAGAAGGTACCAAAGCGGTTATATTTCTGGATGATCCGTAATAATATTAATTTTCTTTTTTTTTTGTATTAAAGGCTTATTTTGATAGTAACAATCCCCATCCTATTATTGCCTACTGCCTGTGTTTTCTTCTACAGTTTTGATTTTTTCTTCAAAAGGGTGATAAATTCACCGTAAAGTTATCCATGCATTTTAGGGGTCCCAAGGAATATTTTACATCGCCCGTTAGCTCTACGTAACCACAGCTGTGCAAAATGAAAAACTATTTATTTTACGTATAATCCCATATAATCTTATTGCAGTGTTGAATGGAGTAAAAAAATCTCCATTCAAATCCGACGGTAATTCACCAATTAATAAAAAAAATTTGATGATACGTTGAACACAAAATGCGAATTTTCTATTACAAATCCGCAGCTTTGAATCTCCCGCCAAACATTTTAAACAACAGCAATGAGAATTTAATTAATCTTTTTACAAAATAAATTAGTTTTAAAAATTAAAACCTATTTAATACTATTGGATATGTAATAATAAAGAAAATAGATTTTTGGGCAGTTGGATTTTTTAAAAATAATTAATTTAATGGTTAATGTGTAATTTAATGTTTAAAATTTAAATGCTTTTGAAATCGCCTTCAAATTGCTTCCACATTATTATTTTGACTTTATTTTGACTTTTAAATAGCCTTAGAAATGTGTATTTAATGCGTTTTGATGGCATTATAGCTCCGGAGTGCAAAAGAAGCAAACAAAGTCAATGGAAGCTAGTAAAACAATTCTTTTTTTTTGTTCCTCGAAACAATAAAAAATTAAACTTGGTCGAAAATTCCCTTTAACTTTGAAATAGAATTTTTTTTATACGCAATCAATCTATTTCTCATTCTTCATGGCTGTTGAAAAATGGACCCAGACGGGTGTATAATATTCTTGAGACCCTCAAATGCATACAACACAATGGAATATTAATATATTTAGATTATTGTAGCATTTTGGTTTCGAATGTGATTTTTATCGGAGTCCAGGTCTAAATCGATTAATAGAATCCGTCGGACTACTGTGAACGGTCAGTTCCACGGGGTGCTCTTCATGAACCTCCAAAGTACTGTTTTTGATCCCGTACTTGAAGTACAATGTCAGTCCTGGTAAATTAAAACATAAAATATAATATAATAAAATAAAAAATAAAATAAAACATTCATATCTGACCTTTATTTATATATTAGCCTTTACTTTAAATTGAATAACATTTCGTGACTGAAGTGCAAAATTTGATCATCTCCATAAAGGAGATGATCGAGCGACCATAATGCAAATTCAAAAATTTACAAATTTTCCCTGCAAGCTCCATGCAAACACAGAATAATCATTATGAGGATATTTAGATTTGTAAGAGAAATTGAAATGGTACGATTTATTCAAAGTTTGAAAAATAAATTAAATCTTATTCTTGTTTATACTCCGGTGCTAAATAAAAACGTTTCGAAATACAATTTGCTCGTTCATTGCTATGTTAAATAAAAATTGTTTCAAATACGAATTGTCCGTTCATTGCTGTGTTAAATAAAAATTGTTTGAAATACAAATTTTCCGTTCACTGCTGTTTTAATTAAAAATTGTTCAATTGTCCGTTCATAGCTATGTTAAATAAAAATTGTACGAAATACAAATTGCTCGTTCATTTCTGTGTTAAATAAAAATTGTTCGTTCATTGTTGTGTTAAATAAAAATTGTTCGGAACACAAATTGTTCGTTCATTGCTGTGTTAAATAAAAATTGTTTGAAATACAAACTTTTCGTTCATTGGTGTTTTAATTAAAAATTGTGCAATTGTCTGTTCATTGCTGTGTTAAATAAAAAGTGTTCGAAATACAAACTGTTCGTTCATTGCTGTTTTAATTAAAAATTGTTCAATTGTCTGTTCATTGCTGTGTTAAATTAAAAGTGTTCGCAATACAAACTGTTCGTTCATTGCTGTTTTAATTAAAAATTGTTCAATTGTCCGTTCATCGCTGTGTTAAATAAAAAGTGTTCGGAATAAAAATTGTTCGTTCATTGCTGTGTTAAATAAAAATTGTTCGTTTGTTATTGTGTTAAATAAAAACTATTCGAAATATAAATTGTTCGGTCATCGCTGTGTTTCAAACAAATTTAAATTTAACATAGAAATTACCACATTTTGTTCTAAATTTTAAATAAAATCTCGTTTCCATTAAAATTCTATACATTATGGTTTTACTGAGCCCAAATGGAGCGTAAAATATAAAATATATTCTTGTTTATGTGGAGCTAATCGTTTTGGATATTAATTTGGCCTGTGTAAAGACGATTAAATTTCCTTATTCATCCTGATTTTGCTCAGTCCATATAATTTGTACACATTTCAAACATAAAGTATATTTTAGGTGAATAAATTAAAATTAAAAATAAATCCATTCCTGAACGTACCCACAACCATCCAGAGAGTAAACCTAACCAGAGTAAGAATGTTGAGTTTTAAAATGAGGTAGAAATTAACCATCACAGCAACAGCGGGAACAAAAGGCAATCCTGGAGTCATGAAGAGGAGATGATTGCTATAACAAAGAAAAGACAGAGCACGAAAAAAATATCATTCCATGAATTGGTAATTCAATTCCCATTAATTTACAGGAGAAAAAAAAACGGATTCACATTCACCGGGGAGAGATCATCCCCAGCAGGGACGAAAATGCCTCCCGCTCTTTCATTTAATTAAATAATAAACGTGAATAACAGGGCCGTGAGCATTCCCAGACATGATTATCACCTCGCCTTTCCGCCCTTTGACGGGGGAAGATAGAAGCGATATATAGAGAATATAGAGAATATAGATAAGAGCTCATTTGTACATGCTTTCACCCAGATATATATGTAGAGGGTGCCAAGAAGCGATATGGCCCCCCTTTTATCGCAAATCTGGAATAATATTCCCATTAGGATTAAACACGAATTGGCCAAGTTATTGCGAGATTTGAGCGCCAACTTCAAAAAGATAATTTTCAGTTGAATCCACAATTGGTTCTGTATTCACGGACCCAAATAAATTTTCAGAACTTGTTTCCAATTTAAAATTTAATGATGAATTAAGTAGAAATACTTCTGAATGGTTTTTTGTTGCAATAAAATCATTAAATTAAAAAATGTTAAAGGTGGCTCTAAAAGACTGAAAAAAATCGTTGACGCATCAGCACGGCACACTCTTAGAGCGAAAATATTAAAATTATATTTTGAAAAGCTATCATTTGCAAAGTACCCAAACGTTGCTTTTCATAATTTTCAAGACATTAATTAGCTTAAAAATTGTTTGTATTTGGAAATTTAGACCATATAATAAAAAATGATAATTTCGTCAAAAATTCACATTTTTGAACTTTGCTCAAAAAACTCGTCATAACTTGGCTAATTCGTGGGTGATCTTTATGGAAATATTTTTTTGTAGATTCACAACAAACTTCTGCATGAGAAACACGATTGCCCCATTTTGTATGGCTTAACCAAGTATGGATTTAACTCGTTTATTTAGTCTCGTTTTTGAACTTGGCGCGCACAACGCGCCATAACTTGGCCAATTCCTGTTTGATCTTATTAGCAATACTTTTTCCAGATTCGCAGTAAAATTCTACTCAGAAAACACGATGTCCCTATTTTGCATACGGCTGGGAGAACTTTAAAAGCTTTGTCCCTAAAGACAGAAAGAGAAAATGTAATTTTTGTCGAAAATTTATATTTTTTATTTGTTTTGAAAAAGCCGCCATAACTCGGCAAATGATGGTCGGGTCGGGATAATTTTTTTTCCTAGATCCACCATACAATTCTGCATGGGAAACATGCTTTGTCTATTTTGCAGCATTGTTTCAACATGTTGCTTAGGGAGAGTACATCGTTTCTTGGCACCCTGTACATCTTACGTACAATGTGTTTATATGTATACATATATACAAAATGGATATTTTGGCTAAAAAGTGCATGAAGGTCGAACCTGTTTTGTGGCTTGCGTGAGATGAGGAGCAGACACAAGAGGATGCCGGTGAAGAGTGAGACTAAAATAAAAATGGAGAAGCTGGCAGCAAAGCCCGTGGTGCCCACAGCCACCACCAGAATAAGGTCAAAGAGGATGATGAGGAGAAATAAAATTCCCGTTAATTTGGTCACAAACTTCCCCGTTTCCTGGGTTGCAGGCCCCGGCTCTCTCCATGGTAATAACTTAGGGCATAAATATTGGAGTACTCTGTAAGGGCAAAGGATAATAAACTAACATTAGTCCAGGTCACGTTTTACCCACTTTCTCCTCCTCTTTTCACAATTTGGTTTAATAATACAATATATATTCAAACATTCAACTCCACATCAGTATAAGAATCCTTGGCGGCGGAGGAGGAAAGTGGGGAGAATGGAGGGGAACAATAGAAAAATTTGGGGATGACCACATGCAGACTGAGAGGGAAGCAGTTAAATAAAGGCAATGGATGGGAACAGCTTGGTGAAAGCGCATGATTTGGGAACAAATTTGGATGGGGGAAGGAGAAAGCCAGAAATAAATATGAAGGCCAGGAAAGGGACGGAATAATTTAAGAATGTTCGAGGAATCTCACATATGACCAAGAAAATAAAACGTTAGAGAATTTTAAACCCAAAGTAAACGCAAAGGGACAGTTTGAGGAAAGAAAGGAACCAAAATCGGACAAACTATAATGGATAAAATAGAAGAAGCCAGAAGCAAAATAGGAGGACAGAGAATTTAGAGGAAAGCGAAGGACACAATGCAGAGGTAACTACGATTTGGCTAATAACAGAAAGCATTGTAACGAAAAATTAAAAACGAAATACGTAAAGCAAAAGAGAAAGTATAGCAAAGGAAAAGAAAAGAAGAGAAAGTATAATAAAGAAAAATAAAATAAAACAAGAGAAAGTATAGTAAAGAAAAATAAAGAAAACAGGAGAAAGTATAATAAAGAAAAATAAAGAAAACAAGAGAAAGTATAATAAAGAAATACAAAAATAAAATAAAACAAAAGAAAATATAATAAAGAAAAATAAAGAAATACAAAAATAAAATAAAACAAAAGAAAACATAATAAAGAAAAATAAAGAAATACAAAAATAAAATAAAACAAAAGAAAACATAATAAAGAAAAATAAAGAAATACA
>JAQGBT010006652.1:0-12107 GCA_034698585.1 Disparrhopalites patrizii | reverse complement strand
ATAACCCTGTTTATGACCAAAATGCCAGGCATTTTGTTTCGGGGTTAGAAACAGGTAATTAACCCCCAAAATGACCAATCGGCGTCATTTTGAACGTGACGGTCGCAAAAGGGCCGTCATTTTGAAACTTACAACCCTAAATAGAGCATATATCAAAATACGCCGTTTAAGGAATCAAAAGTTACAAGCAATATAAAATGTATATGCCGACTATCCAAAAGAATACAAGGACATATGTATTCAGGTTAAGGGTGAAGAGCATCCAATTCCAGGAAGTAGTATGTAACAGATCCACAACGAGTAAATTCAAAAATATTTCGCGCCACTAATTAGCGACATAGCCCCCCCTATCCAGCCACCGCGCAACCCACCCCAGATATCCTTGCTATCCAGGTGGCGTAGATATGTAAAAAAGAAGATGGCGCGCATGCCAATATACTCGTAGCTCAGGTAGCGGTCTTAAAAATGATTGCAAGCAATAATAAGAAATTTCAGTTTATAATTATTTAATGATTGCTTGCGAAACTGCAGCCGTACAAAATATATACTTATCGCCATACAAAATTGATGGGACTGAATTTTAGCACCAATTATAAGCAGCATTCAATGAGAATAGCATTGGTAACTAATACATATTATTCAAAACATTTATAATAATTGAGTCAAAGTAATTTTCAGCAGAAAATAATTATTTAGAAAAAGCAGACGCAAGTATTAACCATATTTCTTAACACATAAATGAATAATTAGCACTTATAATTAATTTGTTTTTGGCAGGGTCGGAGCTTCATGTTCCACCTAAAGGAACTTGGTGATCGAATCTTTTCGACAATTGGTGCAAGAGCTCTCCTGATTAGTGGGACAACAGGCGACAGAACTGGAATTACATTTCGGTGTTCCGAAACTTTGATAGAATCCTCAACTACGATAACATATTTAAATCTATGATACGGGAACGAATTGTTCATACATTTTCATCCCTAATTCCGAGAAACGAAAAGATAAGTGTAATTCACATAAATCGGTTTACTTTGGGCGTAATAATTATAATGCCCATTAAAGGGAATATTATGACCGGGTTTTAGTGATAATGTACTAACATTACTTATGGCATAAATTATCTCTTTGTCTTCATTACGTTGAGATGAATTACATGGCTTGGAATTCCTGCTGGTGCCGGAAAATCGTTCTCGAAGCCACTTTATAAGGAAGCATTCTGTCCGGGGACCGTAGCGGAAACAATGGTTGTGTCATTTCCAGAGATTGTTCCCCAAAAGCTAAAGACAGAAAACGAGGCAAGGAATTGCGGTAGGGAGAAAAGCCTACAAATGAATATTTTACAAAAATATGTAGATCCGGCAGGAATCAGTCTGGACAGAAAAAGCAGGACAAATTAAAGAATAGGCAGTCTTACATCTGAGCGCATTTATTTCCATTTGAAATTCCTTACGAATTTCATGAGTTTTTACCGACACAAAAGCTTTAATATCCGCGACCGCAAGCTTTAAATGCCTTAGAATTGAAGGGTTTCCTGGAGGCAACCGAAATTCAGGGCTTCTTATGTTTGTACGGGCACTTAAAAAACAAAATTGCCAAAAATGAAAAAATATGGCAACCGGGGACAGAAAATCCCATCCAATACCGACAAAACTTCCCCCGTGGAGTCCAAGGTCAAAGCAAGATATATTAAAAATATCATGGGTAAAATTGAAGTAATTGATGTAGTTGCAACCAAACAATAAGTGCACACTTGGAAACATGCAAAATTACTTTCTCTCACTCATCCAGCTTGTTTTGAATCCTGGTACACACATTCTGGAAGTTTAGTTCCCGACGAATGTGATTACAGGTACATTTGATTCTACTAGCCCATTTACTATAAAATCAAACAAAATAAAAATATTGTAGTAAAACAAACATAGCGAGAATTTGTTTACATAATTCCAACGATAAATTCTAATTCGTGATAAAGCTAAAATATTTAAAAACCCACTCCTAGAGGAAAGTCCACAAGAGATTCCAGGTCTTTAGTTATGAAGTCCATGTCCTCATCATTGACCACATTTGATTGCAAGCTAGTGGAACAGTGCGCTGCGTCCATTTCGTCACAGGAATGGTCGTAGTGCATGGAAAATAAAAATTTGTTTGCATGGTACCACACATCCATTTTGCCTTCACGCACCGCTATTAGCATGTAGTCTTCACATAATCTATGATATGGAATGTATGCACGCTTGTACATACACACGAATTTTTTGGAATTAAGAGGTCAATAGCGCCAGCACTGTCCCTGGGGTTTAAAACATTTACACGTCGCCAATGTTTCAGTAGTTGCATGTCATTGTCAGATAGCTGAAAATAATTATTTGTCACTTGTAAAAATTCGTTTTTGTCTATATAAAACTCTAGTACTTTTGTAATCGAGTAAGGCTTAGTGTACCAACACCCACAACAGCACAATATAATTCAGTCCGTTTTCGCTGACGCCATGTTGGCAACTTGTGGGGATCATATAAAAATTCAAAGCTTTTATAGCAACAAGTGTTGCTAATTAAAAGTTAAGCGGGTGTGTGGGACATCTTTCTAAATATTAGTCTTTAGTAGACAAAAGCATAGAGTCAATAAATATATTGTCTAGATTGTGGATAAGCGTGGTGACAGTGGGGTTGTTCATAGATATTCGTAGGCCATTCCAACTATTGTATTGCTCGGAATGCTGTTCTTTCAAGAAAACATAATAATTATAGTTTTCGGACTTATAGTTATCTAAGGACGTATTTTTATTTTCCTTGATGCGGAAGCATACGTAATTTCTGGGCTCCAAAATTGCTTGTTCTTTTTAACCATAAGGGCGAGGGCAGGGAAATCTTTGAAACTTTTAATTAGATTTACCCTGGGACTTTGCAGAATTTCTTGTTTGGTTTTTCGAAGATACATCAACATTCCAGGGATATCCGCTTCTGGGAAGGAAATTCTGCTTGCGGGAATTTTCCGCCCATTATGTTTCATCAAATGGGCGTAAAACCTGTAATAAATTATTGCATGTATTATCACTAACAACGAGCATTTTTTGACTCAACCCAATTAGTAATTACGACTGGTAAAACGAATATTTTGCCCGCACCAGTTAAAATTTCATGCTACATTTAGACATCGTATGATTGTATTTTTAAATATTTCATGTCTTCAAATTGACACAATGCACGCATGGTGTTTAACTAGAACTAGTTGGTGATGTTAACAACATAACTCAAAACGCATAAACAAAAATTTATGAGAGCATTTTGCCATGAAAAGTAAATGCTCCACATCATCAGTATAAGTACATACATTATGCTTATAAATATTATGACTTTGTATGTATGTACAGCTCAAAATAAAATCGTCTGTCAAAAATATAAAAGAAACAATCTCTCCTTCCTAACCTGCCCACTTTACCTGCCTTGGTGGCAAACATTTGAATAAAGTTAGTACACGTTTGGGTAATAATTTATAGCCCAATATCCTGGTTCCAAGACATTCGGATTTTGATTTTGCCAATATTCTTCACAAGGGGTCCTGTAAAGAATTCTGCGTTCGTGGAGTCAGAATTAGCATGCAACTCATGTCCCGGGACAATTATTTCTGCTACGATGGTTTTGTGCTTAAGAATTTCAATCAATTTCTGTGGATCAGAAGATGATCCGCTTCAGCGGAAATTGTGTCCGAAGAATCCAGTTCGATCTTGATTAAAGTATTTAGCTCGTCCTTTGAAAAAAGAACATCTCTTTCGGGTTAAGCAGACGTGTCGGAGTGTGTAGGTGAATCCATGGTGTGAGACCTGAAGATTGTGGACGCCTTATTAACTCTTCAGAAAAGAGCAGTTATTTAGATCATTGTCATTACAATTTCTTTTAGCATGGGTGGTTTGGGCGTTGGTTTGTGTGGGTGGTGGTTTATTCAAAATTTAAAGTCTTTGCCGGTAAACATTTTTGGCGTAGGTGCTTTTTGGGCGTTTTCATTATTATAGAGGAATAATAGTTTGAATAGATTCATCAAAAATGTATAAGCGTAGGTGGTACTGCGCGTTGATCATCTTCTGACAACATTGCAATATGTTGGAAATTACATCGGTATTGTACCTGAGCGTGGGAAGTTAGGGCGTTTCCTTTTATAAATTTTGCTTAAATGAGATCAAGGAGGTTTAGTGACAATTATGTCGGATCTGGTAGGGCGATGGCCTTATGCTGATTATGAAATTTATGCTCTTTTTTGCATCAGAAATTTTCAATCGATCATTTACTCAGCTGTTCGGATTACATCAGCAATTTACCTTGGCATTTTAGGCTAGGATGTTTCTCGAAAATTATTCCAAAATCAGGACAAGATGCTTAAGTGGGAATTATTTTGGAATCTGTTTAAATCAGGGTCAGTCGACGGGCATATGCCCTAACTGGAAGGCATAAAATTTGATTTAAAAAGGGGGCTCTTTCTCGTACCAAATCAGTGACCGTTGAGGATTTTCGAACGGCGAAAGCAAGCTCAGAATGCTCGGGACGTAATGCAAACACGTAGCCAAAAAAATCAACGAATCAACTACCTTCTCAAGAACCTTAAGCAATAATGACATCAAGGAGATGAGTCCTCCATGAGTTGGCCAACTCGTATGTGTTTTTGTTAGGTTTGGGAATAAGAAAAACATTGATATTTTGCCATGCACTGGGAGTGTATACCACGTTAAGGCATTCATCGTAAATCCTCACAAGTTCTTCAAGCAGCGGTTTTCAAGCAGCGGTTCCAATACTTTTTGTAACAGGACCGGATAAATCTTAGCAAGCTAAACATACATATATACATACACTGCAAAGCTTTGTAAATGCATATAATAATGAAAAACATAGAGCTCATTCCTTTAGCTGAAATTTCGAACGAAATGGAGGATGAAGCCCATATAAACAAAGTGAGGAAGTGCTTATATCAAGAAACAAATTGGGCGGATTCCCCAAAGACTATGAGGATCAATGGATGAATGAACTATTCACTATTGACCGTGATTTCAGAGGTAAAGCAGGGCAAATTAAAATATGTGTTATCTACTAATTGTATATTATACAAATTTCTAGCCACAAAATTTGTTTTGTTTCATTTCAGGCGAAATTTGTGTCATCTTGCAAAACAACAGCCCAAACGATCTCACAATTATGGCAGGGGAACGTTTGCCCAAATTGTCTTGGAATGCTGTCTTCAGTCTTCATGCGGATGTTGTGGAGGTTGACTCCCTTCTCGCAATCCAGCGTGGAGATCAAGCATGCGGAAGTTCCGGAATGTATTGAAATGAAAACATTATATATAGATTCTTGCAATAATCATTTATTATTTAATGACAAGTACTTTGTAAATTCAAATTAATTGGCGGAAATAAGATTAAAGAAAAATGCAAATTAGTGCACCTGCTTTGCTTCTTTCTTTTTAGCTGCTGACATTACACCAACAATAGCATATATACAGTATAGGTAAGCATCAATATGGCATCTGCAATTTTGCATATAGTCATAGTATTTCCCTTTCAGGCAATAATTCATAATTTGTTTTTTCCGCCTCCTCTTTCACTGGCACTTACCTAAGCACAGCCTTATACAGCCTTGTAAAAAAGTGTTTGATGCTTGACAAACGTATGAGGATGTGAGTGGCTTTTTTCTTTCTCTCTGCAGTGAAAAAGAACAGGATATAGAAAACAAGTCTATAATGGTGTAGACTTTTTTTGTACAAGAATCAAAAATATTCTTCGGAATTTTTCCTCAGCCCTTTTGCCGTTTTTACGTCATCCGCAAGGAAGACGAACAAGGAAGGAATGGGAATATTATCTTCTGGGTCAATTTATCAATAAAATGTTCACTTTATGGAAAACACTAAGAGTTCATGAATAACACTAAACTACACTCTCTTTGATTTAGAATTTAAAATTAATTCTAGAATTTGTTTTGTTCTTATTTTATTTGGTGGTAGTCACCAAAAATCTTGGCTCCCTGTTGCTACCCAGCGAATGTCCCCGAATATTTAAAAAAATCTCTTTGAAATTAAAAAAAATAAAATGTATCAGGACCAAGTAAATGCAGCTGTGCTAGCTGCAGTACAGTGCTTCAACTGACTTATGCCCCAGAATAATAACCATAATGCTATGCTGATCTATCACATCTATCAGAAAATACGATGGTTCATTCGTAGTTAATGTGGGGCTAGCCGAATTAAATAGGGAACGGGCAGCCTATAAGTTAGACGCTGCCTGGGCAATCGATAATTGAATGCGGACAACAGCGCAAATCTGGACAAAATATAAAAGTAATGAAATAAAATGTAAAATTATGGAAGGACACACGGTTGACACACTGTATAATGATAAAAGAATTAATGGCGAAGTTCAGAAAAGTATGACGGAATGATGATGATCCTGAAGAATAGAATCTTAGAATAGATTCCGTAGAATCTATCTTTTTTTTTGTTCCAAAAATTGACACAGTGAAATCAGAACCAAATTCTAATCATAAAACAAATAAAACAAAATACAATTCGACAGCACAGAAATAAAAGTGTCCAAACCCGAAAGAAAATAGAATGAACAGCATACAATTGAAATCAATAACATGTACATATATAATACATAAAATTATTACATGACAACACGAAAAAAATTGCAAGCACAATGTAAAACGGGCAACGAGCAAAAAATCACATGAAAATAACACGCATAAAAAAACTCTATCAAGATTTGATAGAGATAATGACGAAAATTGATTAATGGATTAATGAAAATGGATAATGACGAAAGGATAATGACAGATTAAATTTGAATGGAATTGAAACGGAAAATAAATGAAAATGACACTACTGCAGGATGTATGGAAATATTGGCACTAAATTGCAGAAAATTGCAGAAAATAAAAGACGGAAATGGTATAGAAAACAAAATGGTCGACTAGGCATACATAAAAGATAACTTACACAAAACACCACATAAAACCATAAATATTCGTACAAAAAAATACCAAATAATGAAAACGGTGAAAAGCAAGATGGCTGCCAAGGACCAAGGACCAATCAGGTAACAGTTAAAGGGATGAGGTGAGAGGTGAGGAAGGACACGGCGTCTTATAAGGGGTCACTCGTAGATGAATTAATTAAAATGAAATAAATAAAATAGACGAGAACTGTGAATAAAAGCAGAAAATATGTATACCACAAGCAACAATCAGCAATCACAATCCTCCGTAGGTTTTCTGTTCGATCCTTTCAGGTCGGATTGGTGAATTTCGACGAAGATGATGATGTGGAAGATGACAATGGGGAAACGGGGCACGCCTGGGTCTTCTCCAAGCTCTCTGAGGTAAATGGCTTCGGAGAAACTGGAATTTATTGGGACGATGACTTTGCCTGGTCCTTGGCACATACTTTGAAAATGGGATGCTCGGTTTTTTCAGGTCTTGACGTCCGCAGGCGGCGTTGCACCGGGCTGGAATCAGGTAATGAAAGAAAAGAAGGTAATTTGCCTATTTTATTTTTATCTAATTTCACTGAAGTGAGAGTAATACGACGACCTATTTGTCTATATTTTTTATTAGGTTTATTTTTAGCAGGTTCAAAGGAATGACTGGAAAATGGAATTTCAGACGAGGATGATAAGCTCTCCTCACTGACTTCTGGTTCTGTTTCTTCTAACAGAAAAAAACGATTGTGGAGATCGATAGGAGTTTTTTCAAGGTAAATGTAACAAGATGTTTTTTATCAATAGTGATATTTGTAGGCAAATATTAGTTTTAGGTGAAAAAGCAATTGTGGAATGTATGGGAAAGGTAGGAATGACCGAGGAATCAGTGCACCGTTACTCCTCTGATGTCTTTGACGATTTGGGAGTTTTTGTTTCTCTTTTCTTCCAGGAAATCCACGGGGAAGATAAGCGAAAGAATGGAAACTTCCTTCTTGGACGTCCAGGACGAGGCGACGGCAGGTGGAAACTTCATGGCCAGCGAATTTGCAATACTGGCAAATTATGTTGGCGATAACGGCCATTTGAATGCGATGATTCCTCGGATGTCTTCGTCGACAAAGTAAGTTAATAGATAAGGAATATGGTAATTACGTGATAAAATATTTTTATCTCTAAGTGAGTTTTTTAAGGTTAATGGAGAGAAGTGAAAAAAACTCAAACAATTTATATATAAATTGAGCGTAATTTTTCCTCTTATTTTCGCTTTATAGGGGAGCAAGACTGGTCTAAAGCGAACCACTTGATTAACCCAAAAATTCGAAAAAATCGTTTATATTTTCAGAAAAAAAAACTTTAATAGTTTCGGCACCATGAAAAGGTTGAATTGTTTTTAGGATAAGTGTAATATATGTCAGTATTAAGTGTAATACGTATTAAGTGTAATAGTATTAAGTGTAATATATGTAATATAAGTCATGCTCGTAGAATCACTCGCTTGTGACGGAATAATAGAAGAAATTGATGTTGTTCCCTTGTCATCCAAATCGTCAGATGAACATGTGGAAAAATCAGTGCAGATGTTGTGATTTGATGACTTACGTGAAGTCGCATCACTAGCGTGAGAAGAAACTTCATAATTATCAGAAGGTGAATGTTTCTGATCGTCTGATGCGCTAGGAAAGCTAGACGTTTCGTCACTATTTAATATTCGCCTGTTTTTAGCAGCAATTCCACTTCTAATGCGGTGAGAAATTGGTGTACTTACTTTAACTTGATAATCATTTACTTTTAAAGAGTGTGTATAATGTCTATATTGTTGGACTTCAGAAGATGATGATGATGCTCTTGTAATATTTTTAACTGCATTGAGTTTAAGATTATCAGTAGGATTGGAAGAACGATTTGTTAACCCTATATGATTTTGTTTAACATTATCATTTAATTGTGTTACTTTATTTTTATCGTTAGTAACTTTATTGAACGTGATTGGAAGATCTGGAGTTACGGTTGTGATATTTGGAGCTTTTAGAGGTATACATCTTGCTGAAAGACTATTCTTTGCTGTTCGTTCCTCTTGCAACATGTAATTTCCCAGATGATCTATTCTATGAGTTTTATAACATGGGCTATAACATGCAACTTTTGTGTGATTGATGCCTCGTTAGGTTAGGAAATTATGAAACTTAGCTGAAATGAATGCTGATCCGTTATCCGAAATGATTTCTCTCGGGTTGCCAAAAACAAAAGAATTTCTCGTAAAGAGCTTTAATTGCATCTTTTGTAGAAATTCCTTTACAAGGAACAGCTATTGCGTATCTGAAAGTTGTACAAATAGCAGTAAATAAATATATGCTCCTGTTTGGTGTTATAGGCTCAGGTCCAACGAAATTAATGGCAATCTCGGAAAAGATGGGCCCACTCGGAAGTACAATTCCTATCTCTCCAAAAGACTTTTGATTTCGGTGCTTGGATGTCTGACACCTAATACATGTTCCTGCATATAAATTTACATCGTCTTTGAGCGAAGGCCAGTAAAACCGAAGTCTCAGGATTTGCATGGTAGTGAAAATACCACCGTGACCACCTTCAGGTGTCGAATGACAAAGGTCAAATACTGCCTTTCTGAAGTTATTTGGCACATACAATTTAAATGGCGAGGGTGAATCTTCATTACCCAAGTCGATAAAGTACGTGAATTAGGGCATTATTTCCTGATTGTTGGAAAGATGCACTTATATGATTACCTGGGTCATTTGAAATTTCACTAATGATTTGTCGTGTGGTACTATATTTTCCTTGGGCTTCGGCGAAATGACGAAGATTACCACCAAAGACGAAGTTGATAACTGGATCTTCTTAGGCTAATTCATCCTGATTAGTTTCTGTAATGACTTCTTCAGCATTCTCACAGGGTATCTACTGAGACAATCCGCATGTGGAATTTCCTTCCCTTTTCGATAATCGATGGACATGTCTTGTTCCGCTAACTTGAGAGCCCATCTTGCTAAACAGTTGTGTGGATCCTTCAGTTTCAACATATAGGTGAGTGCATGATGATCAGTTTCAACCTTTATATGTTTACCATAGACATAAAGTCTGAAACTTCCTAGAGCCTTAATCACAGCTAGACATTTTCTTTCCGTTGCTGAGTATCTTTGTTCTGTTTCACTCAGGGTTTGCAAGAAATATGCAATGGGTCTGTAAGTCCTCCCTTCATCTCTGGATTGCTCACAAGTTCCTCCGACGGCAACTTGAGAAGCATCGGAGGTAACTTTGACCCAAGCGTCATCAGAAGGATACTCCAATACTGGCGGAGTACAAAGTGCATTTCGAAGATCGTCAAATTCGGCCTGAATTTGATCTGTCCATATGAACTTATTATTAGGTGAGCTAAGTTTGTTTAAATTATATGACCTATTTGGAACATTATAAATGAATTTCCTATGGTACGAGCATAACGATAAAAAGGTGGCCTCTTGGTTATCTAGAGGCCAATGGAAATTTTGTATTTTGTCTACATTTTCTTGAAGTGGAAAGATGCCTTCTACAGTTATTTGATGTCCAAGGAATTTTAACGTATGGAACCCAAACTCACTCTTATCAATTTTTAATTTCAGGTTCATTTTTTGTATAGCGGTGAAAAGCTGCTCCTGACGATCCAGAAGTTCCTCTAGGTCTTTACCGATACAGATGATGTCATCTAAGTATATCAAGCACGTTGAGTACTTTAGGTGACCCAATCCATGAGTCTCTGGAAGTCCTGGGGTGCATTTACTTACGCTAAAACAATGCGATTGAAGCAGTATTTCTTTTTAACTCCCATAAAAGCAGTTTTCTCCCTGCATTCTGGATGAAGTTCCATTTGGTGGAATGCCTGAGTGGCATCCATTTTCGAAAATATCTTTCCTCCACCGAGTCGATCGAGGCAGTCATCAACACGGGGAAGCTGGTACTAGACCTTAGTGACCAGTTTATTCAGGTTCCTTATGTCCAGACACATTCAGTATCCTGTGATCTGCCCTGTTGGATTCATTTTCGCTACTATGAGGACAGGTGACAACCAAGGCGAAGCTGGGCATTCTTCAATCATGCCGTCGTTTTCTAGCCTGGAACATTCTTCCTTCAAAAACATCTTTTGCTGGTGGGCCAACCTATATTGATACGTTTGACATGGCGGATTGTTTCCAGTGTCAATATGTACTAAGTGAAAATTAACTGTTGTAAGTGGTTCACCTGAATCTCTGAATCTGTTTATTTGGGTAACTAATTGTAATTTATCTTGATGTGATAATGTAACTCCAAATTTAATATCTTCTATTTTAAAGTGTTCCTTAACTTTTACATTTCTTATTAGAGGAATATGAATGTCTTTATTAATTATAGGATTTATTTTATTGTTGACTTCTTCTGGAGCTCCTACTATTTGAAGGGGTTGAAGAGTCCCTATCTTTCTAATGGCTGGTAGAGTCTTAAATTCTGGTACAAATTGGAAATCATTATATTGTCTCTGCCATTTTCAAGGTGAATAGCGTTACTATTGAGACATATACCATATTTAACTATATCTGTTGGAGTAAAAAGTAATTCGCCATTTAGCGACCTATCTCCAGTATCTATAAGGATAGGACGGGAACAGTCACCTTCGATCTTGTTAGCAAAAAAAGTAGTCACCTCAATATCAGGAAACGTAACGTTCTGACTAGTTCTAACTGACGGATTCGGAGGAAACAAAAGGTCAGGAGTTGGATTTCCAATCTCTGATGTCCCTACATGTAAACGAGGAACTCTGGGATTATTTCTATAATCGACGGTGAGGTCATTCCACTTCTGCTCGGCATCGTTCCTGGCCTTCTTCTCTCCAAATGCAGCCAAAAATGCCGTTTTAAAGTTTTTGAATATCTCTTTATAATCTAAATATTTATGCGCTTCTAACAATTCCCTATCCAAATGAATCCTGTATGCGTTAAAACAACTGGACACTGCCCCAGATTTGGATGCTTTTAAAAGGGAAGGCAGTTTGTTCAGTACAAACCCGTAATCTCTAGTTGAATTTGCATAATGTTTTACTGACCATCTTTCCAGATTTTTAATCCACAGGCTGGACTTCTGTTCGATATCATAGGGTTCGATGTACTTGTCGAAACTT